>JZLH01S0039089.1:4967-16137 GCA_001188425.1 Eucidaris tribuloides
CGAAATTTTTTACTTTTTCTAACTTTTGCCTCCCCCCTCCCATCCAAAAATTGATCGAGCCCTGACAGGGAAATTTTTTCATTCACAAGGGGAAAGTGTATTTTTAGGAACAACTCAAATCTACTGATCATGTAAAATAAATCAATCACTTTGTTGAATTGATATATTTAAGCGCTATCTTTGCAGAAACATTAGGAAAAAACGCATTTATTGGTGATTAAAAGTGTATTTCGTGTTTCCACTCTTTTTAGAAGTAGGGATGTGCTGCAACACATATAACTATGCAAACTCTAGGTGAACTCAATAGGTGAATCTTCGCACTGTCCGATACTATAGATCAATTAATTACGAGGATTTAGTAAACATGAATATCTCTAGAAATTGAAGAAACACTGACGCAGAAACAAATGCGCCTAATGGATAACAGCAACCTAAGAGGAAAGATGTTTTCCCAATAGATTCGAATTTAAGAACTACGTAGAGTAGATAACAGTGAAATAATGAGTTTTCGTCTAAATATTGTCTCTGTCATAAAGTCTTTGTTATTTCACATTGAATAAAAGATTTTAAATGCAATAAATTACATTTAACAACCATCTTTTGATTATAGAGGGTTGACATTGAGTACACTCTCAAAAACCTTTGTGTCAGGAATGACTGCAAACATAGAATACAAATCTTTAGCTTGTTCACACCTGGTAACATGTTCAGAATTTGCACTCAGATTTTGGTCTACATTTCGCTTAAAGAAAATACTAACCCAAATCTGTCAGGTGTATCACATCTTAACTCTGGAAAGTTAAGGAAATGGATTTGAAAAAAGAGAAATAATTATATAATTAATCATACATACACATCACCGAGTGTATATGCTAAACACGCTTTTTATCAGCCGAAAAAAAGTTTTACTTTAACTGTAAATATTATTTAGTGTTAATAGAGCTATAATATACGATGTATGCGACTATACGGATTTAGCCGACAACAAACTTGGGGCCTGTTTTCATAACGCTGTCGTAAACTTACGATGACTTACGAACGGACTGGAAAATTTTCTTAGGTACTACCACTCAGTTCACGTTTATCTTTGAATTCACTATAGCACAAGAACTGAATCACCAGTTCGTTCGTAAAGTCCATGGGTAACATTACGAACAGCTTTATGAAACAGGCCCCAGATCTGATTTACCTTCACGTACTGGAACCAATTCATTTTTTACTGCTGATTGACTTTTTTTCACTTTATAACACGAAGTACTTCCTTGGATCCATTCCCCAGAGTGCTGCAACCGGAAGCTTAACCTCGAGCGGTGCTGCCTAAGCATCCAATTCGGGGGTGCCGACGCATACTACGTTCCGGAACCACGATATGATCACGTCCGGCGCCCACAACTCGACTCCTGAAATCGAATCAATTCTCGTCAAAGACGTGTGACGCTCACTTACGCTGACGTCATCACTGGATGCCAGAAAATGCACATCAGTATCATTCATTGGCTCCCAGTTCTTTAGAAACTTAAAACCTCTACAAATGGACTAATAGTTTGTCCATGATTAGCAATGGACGCAATGATGTTCTGGCCGTATCTAGAGTTTTTCATATCACATGATAATGTGAGTAATTTCCAACCTAGACCGCAACTTCCATATATTTCTTTAAAATTTAAACCCGGTATAGTTGAACTAAAATATTTGATGCTCCAAACAACCAATGTATTGTGCTGATTATGTATATATTTGATTTTTTTGTGAAAAGATTTTTGTGAACGCGTTGCGTGCGTGATTTCAAACTTTTTTTTTTATATCTCCAGTATGCCTACTATAACAAATGTGTTTGTGATGCGGTTGTACAACATGATAAAATCCAATATTAGTCTGCAATCAAGACAACACCACACCACCACAACACACCACACACACACCACTACAACACACACACACACACACACACACACACAACACACTACACACACACACACACACACACAGCACACACACACAATGAACACACCACCACACACACAACACAACACAACACACCACACACACACACACACACACACACACACACACACACACACACACACACACACAACACACACACATACATACGACAAGTACTTGACATTTGGGGGCTGTGTGCCGAAGGGTGGTGTTACTTGCGTCACGTCCGTTTGACTGGAACCGACCCTATTGCGTCCAAAGCCCCCCGGTTTGGCCGAAATAGGTGGCGTCGGAAGAGCGCCAGCGTCGCGTTGCGTTGATCTGGAACCGGACCTTTCGTGTCCAAAGCCCCGGTTTGCCGAAAGGCGTGATGTTTATGTACATAATAATAAATTTACGGTTTATTTTTTCATGTTTATTTATTTCAATTAAACAAAACTGTTTTATATAATTTTTGTCAAACATTGCCAATTTTGCACGTAAATAGTGAGATTTTTCAATTCATTTAAAGCAATTGAGGATTTTTATTTCTTTTGCGAAAAAAATCTACGAATTGACTCGTTCATTGCACTTTTTATGTGATGGTTAAATATTGATATCGTATAATGAAAAATAATATAATAATAATAATAATTAATAATAATAATAATAAATAATAATAATAATAATATAATAATAATAAATAATACTGATACTAATAATAATAATAATATAATGATCAATATATAATAATACTTTTTATAAGTTTATCTTGGAGTGGGGGTACAGTATAGGGTCCAAAGAATTAATATTGTGTAATGTATTATAAAAATGCTTGGTTCAAAATGATTGACCCTTAAATTTGCCATTGCCCAAAAGATGACATGGGTCAAATTCTTTTTGATATCTTTTCATGTTCTTTGGAGATATATTGAAACTATCGGTTCTTGAAAGATTTAAATCACGATACTCATTTTTGTGGAAATGTCTTGCCCAGAATGTGTATGAACGCCTTGGGAATGCCACAGTTAGCTGATTCTTTGTAGTTCATGGTATTTTATATCGAGTGGAAGCATGCCAAAGAATTATTACGCCTTCAAATCTCAAGACATTGAGTGCATGTCATATCTCTGTGTTTATTTAAATCAATTCGATCTAAATCCAAACCTGTTTTTCTTTTATGATGTATGGTAATGATAAAGGTATTATGTACCATTGCGGATTGTTTAATCCACCGCCTCCTTCACAAACTTTTTGAAGACATTGGTATTAGATTTTGAACCCCCTCTTCAGAGTAGACAGCGAAATTCTAATCTTTTATTAATGAAAAATATTCCAGATAAGAATGGATGGCTGAACTTTTGATGTTGATATTGTTGCGTTCCGCACCATTGTTTGTAAAACCTATTAATTACAAGAAAATTCTAAGAATGTGTTAACAATGTACTTCTGGTTCTTATACTCCAGCCAAGAGATATGCTTTTTTGGGAGCAACAAGTTTATTGCTCCTGTTAACATCAACTGGCAAAAGGTCATTTGAATCATTTTCTTTTGTATTCTCTTGACACTAAATTAGGATCCTTTTACTTACAATTTTTCCATTAAGCCATTGCATGTGCTGTGCTATGGTGATATTCTGTTAACCTATAACATCTCCCCTGCAGAATACAAACCATGGATTCTAATCGACGACTGTGTTTACTATATTCTACGCCACTGTTAGACATCGTGCGATGACCCGGAATGGAATTCGGTCAAATGTATTCTCACGATTAGCTTTTATTTTGCCACCTGCCATTCTACGGCTGGATATGGCGGCTTAGGGTGTTGCGGATTTGATCTGTTCCAAGGCAGTTACTAAGCACTCCTTCGATCTTGTCATGAGTGTGGCGTTTATCTTACAGTACTGTGCATGAAAGGAGGGGGGGGGGTGAATGCGAGTGCGTGTGAGGATATGAGGGAGTATGTCTTATGACTTCTAGGCGAGGCGAGGTGTGAACGTGTGACCGAGTTAGAGGCGGCTGGTCGTCTCCTACCTCATTCTGCCTTTTCCAGCCTGCGTATAGGGTTCTGGTTTAATGCTTTGCATCAGATTTCTTTTCTAATATTTTTTTTTATAACTTTTGCCATAATTTTTTCTGATTGGCTTTCCTTTCTAGGGGTCTTGCTCATGTTAAAAGTATGTGCTATTATTGTATATGAAATATGTGCATGATTTTCTCCTTTCCTTTTTTTCTTTCTCTTATTTTCTGATCACTTCAACTTTTGATATATATTTGATTTATCTTTGACTTGTTTATCGTCAATCTTTATTAGTTGAAATTGATGCTTAAATGATTTGTGATGTTAATAGATTTATCAATAAAAACATAAAATAAAAATCAATAATAATAAACTAATAATAAATAATAATGATGATAATAATAATGTAATAATACAACGAACACATAATAATTAAATAACTCAGTAAACAGTTGCACTTGCACCCAACCGTCGCAGAGAAGTTCGCCAAAAAAAACACACCACATTTTGCTCTCTTTTTTCTGCCTTGTTGATGGACTGATGAGGTTATGAATGTGTTCTGGTCTGAACTTCAATTCCACCTCCCCAAGCCCAAACCAGGGCTTAAGCTTTAGTTAACACTCCCCAAACAAGGCTCAAAAAGAAAGTGCAATCCTTCCAAAACCAGCTCTCGTGTCCCATTGATGATAATGCTAAAAGCCTCGTTATCTCAGGTAAAGCGGCTTCTCAGCCACAACAGTCACGAGCACGAACGAACCACCAATCAGTGTCATCTTCTCGCGCTTGTCCAAACGGAACTCGGTCTTCGCGCCCAGATTGAGCATGCTAACCCAGTAATGGATCCTGCTAATCTACATGTACATACACGCACTATGTGTTTCCTCGCGATACATACGCCTGCCTATAATTCATTATATCCTCGCGGAGACTGTACCACAGAATAGGCAATGTAGTTTGTTAGACAATTTGAGCAAATTATTCCTCAAGAGTAAGAGGCTGATGTTGAAGAATATTCCTTGAACACACATTTATTGCAGCAAATGCATCTATTTATTGATCAATCGACGAAATTATGAACGTTTCGTATTTTGATGTTCGCCAATTCTCGGGAGCCAATCTTGCGTGACGTCCAACCTCGATACGATAGAACGATAATATGAACGCGAACTTTCGTTCCAACCCCCCCCCCCCATGCCGTTCGGAAGTGTTTTCTTACTAGACGCACCCTACGGAAATTTATTTGATGCAATAGCTTTATGAAACATTTTTACAGTAAAATGATTTAATTTAAGTGTCAAAGAACAAAAAGAAAGTGATCAATGAACCTTTGCCAGTTGATGTTAACAGGAGCAATAACTGTTTCTCCAAAAAAAAAAAAAAAAACTTATCTATAGCTGGAGTAACAAGAGCAAAGAAGTACATTGTACCATTTTAAGGAATTTTCTTGTTAATTATGATAGGTTTACAACACATGCGTGTGAACGCCAACAATATACAAATCAAGTTCACCATCGTTCTTCTGGATATTTTTCATAAAATTAATAAAATATTAATCTTTGACCCATATCTGTACCCCCCACTCCAGATAAACTTATAAAACATTACTTATTGTTATATATTATATATTAGTTATTATTATTTTATTATTATTTTATTATTTTTATTATTATTCATTATTATTATTTTCCATTACTATCGAGTATCATATTTAACCATCCACTAACAAAGTGCAAATGACGCAGTCAATGTAGGCATTTTTTTCCAAAAAATTAAGAATCCTCAATGCTTTAAATGTATTGAAAATCCACTTATTTTACGTGAAATGGCCAATGTTTGACAAAAACTTATATAAACAGTTTTGTTTAATTGAAAATAAATAAACACTGAAAATAAACCGTAAACTTTCATTATTATTACAAAAACACCCTTTCGGCAAACGGGGCGGGGGTTATGACGATAAAGGTCGCGTTCAGTCATGCAACGCGACGTGGGCGTCCGACGACCCTTTCGGCCAAACGGGGGGGCTTGACGAAAGGTGCGCCGTTCCAAGTCAAGCGGACGCGACGCAACGTAACCCACCACTTCGCACACAAGCCCATTGTGGGGTGTTCTGTATGTGCAGTGTGGCGTGTTCCCATAATAGGTATAAAAACACAAAGTGCCTGAGTGTCTGATTTAACCACCCACAATGCCGAATACGCCCACAATTGAACTCTTTACTAGAAACATTACACCCACAATGTACTCCCTGCACGTCCGCAACTAGTTCAGATTCTGGGACCGTTTGCACACACACCACACACACACACACACACACACAAACACACACACACCAGCGACACACACCACACACCACAACACACCAGACACACGCACACACGCACCACAAAAATTAAACAAAAAACATGCACGACACAAACTCGTAAGCTAATTAACTAGATAAACTAAATGAAAATTAATTGCGATATACTTTTTCCGGGGAGGGGAGGGGGTTANAGGGATGTCAAGCGGTCAGTTGAATCAACACCCCCAAAAGAAGTATGTGTGTGCGTGTGTGTGTGTGTGTGTGTGTGTGTGTGTGTGTGTGTGTGTGCGCGCGCGTGCGGCCCAACGGCCCACACACCTGCATGTGTGTATCTGTTAGGGGCACCAGTGTATTATTGGGTTATTTTAGCTACAAAACCTGCTAGAGGGCACTTGAAGCATCTATAAAATCTAATTCAGTTGGAGGGGGGAGGGGGGATCGAGGGAGGGGCTGATTTATTTGAGTGTTCAAACTTTATACAACTTTGACTGGTACTAATGATCGCCAATGCAGGAGGGGAAGCATGTATTTACCGCCAACTTCCGGTACACCCCTGGCTTCCATGGGCCTCATTTCAGTGAGCGTGGGCATCAACTACTACTACAACAACTACTACTTCTACTACTACTACTACTACTACTACTACTACTACTACTACTACTACGTGGGCATCAACTACTACTACAACAACTACTACTTCTACTACTACTACTACTACTACTACTACTACTACTACTACTACTACTACTACTACTACTACTACTACTACTACTACTACTACTTCTTCTACTACTACGACGACGACGACGACTACTTCTAATCTTTGTGCTTTTCAGTAAGGCTGTTTCACTTAACCATACCACATTTTAGGAAAAGCTCTGCGACACGAAATACTTAATCACCAAGAGACGGATGTTGCGGCACAAGTTGTCGCCGGCGACAATTTGTGACGGGACGACAATATGTGCTGTCAGGTTTTGCACCGGCGACAATTTGTGACGCTCTTGCTGATTCCATTCAAGGGCCTCCCTGGCGACAATTTGTGCCATGAAAACAGAACCTAACGGCACAAATTGTCGCCACTAACTAAATATGTGTGTGCCTCTGTTTGTATGTGTCACGTGTCTGTAAGTGTCTGTGTGTGCTTTATAGGTCAATGGTGCCTGTATGTATGTCTGTTCGTGTGTGTATCTGTATGTCAGCGTGTGTGTGTCAGCGTGTGTCATGTGTCTGTGGGTGTCTTTCTGAGTATTTATCTCTGTTTATATTCTTTGTGTGCATGTGTTTTAAGTGTCTATTTGTGCCTGTCTGTGTGTCATGTGTCTGTTTGTTCGTTTGTATATCTTCGTGTCTGTGTGTGTCAGATTGTGAGCATGTTTGTGTGTCTGTCTGTTTGTCTGTTTTTCTGTGTGTTGATAGTGGGCCTAGGTGTGGGTAGATGGCTTAATGTGTATATGGGGTGTGTGCGTCTGTGTGTGTGTCTGTATGTATATGTATATGTCTGCAAGTGTCTGTGTATGTCCGTGCTTGTTTGTGGGTCTGTATGTGATATATCTAAGTGTATGTCAGTGTGTGTCTATGTGTGTGTCTGTGTGTCTGTATATGTCTGTGTGTGCCTGTATGTGTATGTTTTGTGTCTGTATGTGTCTCTGTGTGTCTGTATGTGTCTGAGCTTGTGTGTGTATGTATATGTTTGTCTGTATGTGCATGCTTGTGTCTGTTTGTTTGTCTGAGTGTGATTGTTTGTCTGTATATGTCTGTGTTTGTCTGCATGTGTCTGTATGTGTCTGTGTGTCTTATGTGTCTCTGTGTTTGTATGTGTGTGCCTGTATATGTGTTTGTGTGTGTATCTGCCTGTGTGTATGTTTGTGTGTATGTGTCTGTGTGTTTGTCTGTGTGTATCTGTGTGTCTGTGTGTGTGTATATGTCTGTAAGTGTCTGTGTATATGTTTGTGTGTCTCTGCATGTGTTAGTGTGTGTCTGCGTATCTTTTTGTGTGTTTCTGAGTTTCTGTGTGTGTGTCTGTATGTGTCTGTGTGTTGGTAGCAGGCCAATGTGTGGGTATATGAGTTTACGTGTGTACGGGCTGTGCATCAATGTGTCCATAATAATCATCATCCTACTACTACTCCTACTACTCCTACTACTACTACTACTACTACTACTACTACTACTACTACTACTACTACTACTACTACTACTACTGTTATTAATATTATACTTTTTCCGGATAGCTATGGAAAGAGGGGAGTAGCAAGTTTCCTTTACACCCCAGAATTTCAAACCGGTACAATTTTGCAACCGTAGGATGGTGAATCATAACAGTCGATGACCATAAAATGGTAGGAAAAGTACGTGTGGTAGGATACAATATTCTATTATTTTCAAGATTGAATTGTACATTTGCATATAACACTGTGGAAGACCCGTTTAAAAAATTGTCGAACTTTGCTATCTGACATATCTGACAGTGTTAGAATGGACAAATAAACACCCCAGAACACAAAAGTTTGGACGACAGTTATGCTGTCACTAGTACAATATGTGCAGATACAAATTGGCGTATTAATTTTATATCGGGCGATAGGAAATTCTGCAACACAGCAGTCTATGGAGAAAAGCTGGAATGGTCTCTCAATGATTTTCACTTTTTTAAAGCACTTAATGATTGTTTTACACTGCATTTTTTTCAGGGCTTCATTTTTAGAGCATATCAAAGACACTAGTAGCATGGGGAATCATGTAGCTCAGATTTTTTAAACTGGAAACACTGTTATATAATGTCTTTAATGTGTTTTCACCATAACGTTTATGGTACAATTTCTTTTCCGGTGCTTTTAATATTTTTTCCCTAGTGCTTCGACAAAAATAATGGTTTTTGTTGCAAAAGGACCTTTTGTCTGCAGAACCATTCATTATTATAATTTGTAGCTGTATGCCACTCAGTGTCAATTGTTCAATTTGATTTAATCTGAGTATTTGGCCAAAGACATTAGTCATAAAATAACCACGTGCAATTTGCTCATCCCATTTACACACTGTGAGTGTGAGTAAATTCAAAAGATGTACCATTATTCTGTCGGCGAACAGTATCAAACCTTTTATACACGTAGAAACCGACGATCGTATTTTGACGATTGATTTCGACTTGAAATGAACTTCTAAAGTGGCAATCGTTTGTTTTTTCTTCCTTTTTTCTTTGTTTGTTTGTTTCTTTCCTTCTTTCGATATTCCTGTCTATATGTATTCATATCATAAGTCAAACTGATTTTTGTAAAGAAAACATCTAAAGAATGTCTCAGACAATGAACTTACACACTGAATTTACTTGATGGGATAATATTAACAATTGTTCTTTTTATAATTTCTTTGGATTTTGCTTTCCTCATTGCCGTATTGACAATGGTAGTTTTTCTATAAAATGTACCGAAGCTCACCAACTGCTTTTTAGTACATTCTGTACAAAGGTGAAGGAGAAAAATGAATATTATGATTGTTCAGTTTAATTGTACGATTGTCCACAAATGCAATATTAGCGCGCAAAGGGTTAAAGGGCAGTCACCGTACATGGTTGGGGAAAAGATAAAAAGCCTGCACAACCAAATTAATTACCTTGAAAACTTACCAATACCATTACCGTTGGGTGTTTTGAGTCATTAAAACCTGCATTAAAATAACATTATGGGGGGATTTTCCTCGATTTCCATTTTAAAATGGCCATAGCCAACAACGTAGCCATTGGAAATATATAAGCAAACACGGGAGACATACTATTTGGAATAAAAAAGTCGGCTTCATTTAACCCTTTCAGTACCAGGGCGAGAAACTCCGTAGACTTTGAATGTGATATCTTGAGTGTGGTCCTGAAAGGGTTAAGGAAATTGAGTAAATGATTGCATTAGTAAAAAGGAACGGAGTCAATGCAAACATTAAATTTTGAAATTCCAATCCAACGGAAGCGCGAAGGGAAGCTAATTTTTCACAATTTTTTTTTAAAGATCTACTAAAGAAAGCATTTTACTGAAAGAAACTTTGATTTATACTAAAGATTATCTCCATGCAACTAATGCCATAATCGAATCGGACAAACGCGTATTTTAGCAACGATCTTGATCAAAATACAGCAAAACATCGTCACTTTGTGGATTGGATGAAATAATGATAATTTAACATCCCGCGGGGTATAATAATGTTTAGACGTTTATTTAATCAACTTTATTTGTCAGTTCTATAAAGAGATGCTACGTACAATTTCAGTTCTTTTAGGTTCAGCGCGTATTCAGCTACCGGTCTAAAAAGTTACGTGTAGATGCGTATGCGCGCGTGTGTGTGTGTGTGTGTGTGTGTGTGTGCGCGCGCGCCCGCGTGTGTGTGTATGTGTGTGTCTGTAAGTGTCTGTGTATATCTCTGTGTGTCTCTGTATGTACTTATGTGTCTATGTGTGGGTCTGTTTGTCTGTTTTTGTGTCTGTATGTGCATGTGTGTTTGTCTGCCTATGTTCGTCTGTCTGTGTCTGTATGTGTCCGTGTGTTTGAGTGTGTTTTCGTGTGTATCTGTGTGTGTTTAAGTGTTGGTAGTATAGGTGTGGGTACATGGGTTTACATGTATACGGGGTGTATGCATCTCTGTGTGTATATGCATGTGTCTGTTTGTGTGTGTATGTGTCCGTGTGTTTGTCTTTGCGTGTCTGTATGTGTCTGCGTGTCTTTGTGTCTGTTTGTGTGAATGTGTATGTGTATGCATGTTTGTTTGTTCTCTGTGTCTGTGTGTGTGAATGTAACCATTCTGTATAAAAGTTTGAAAGATTAAGCCCTATCAGATGATAAAAACGGAATTAGAATCCGCCGATATAGTGCTGTGACATTTTTATAATTCTATTTTTTCATAAATTAGCACAATCAATGAAACACACAATTCTAA
>JZLH01S0039096.1:10695-21449 GCA_001188425.1 Eucidaris tribuloides
AATGGAGTAGAAAAAAATATTTTACTGGTCCATTCACTACGTCTGGTAGCCAGACTAATAGCATGGCAGATTATGTTGCTGAAATATTTTAAACTGTGATCAATCATTGTTAACCTATTCCACATCTGAACCCCTATTTTGTTGTATTTGTGTTGTGAAGGGGCATGAATTCATGTCTTCCCCCTGTGACAAACCAACAGTGCTGGTGATTTTTTTATTTTTTTTTATTTTTTTTTTTTGGGGGGGGAGGGGTGATTTAAATCATGATATAATCATGATTCAATCATGACTTAAATCAAATTGATTTGTTTGATTGAAATCACTGATTTTTTTTTCTAAAAATCGTGATTTAAATCGCCATGGATGTAAAATCACCAACCCTGCAAACCAGCCAAATTCACTTGGCCTATGGCCCCATGACTTGTACGGTATATATTTTCACCTGATATATATGTGCATTTTACAGGAGATGAAGAAGTTGAACAAACCAAAACGTCCTCTGACTGCGTACACATTGTTTGTAAAATATTACCTGAATTCAGCAAGCAGGCCTGTGGGAGGCAGCACCAAAGAAGAAAGACAGGTATAATAACCTTTTTACACCCCTTCAACCAAATGTAATAATCTGTTGTTACAATATATGTAACACTATATGGAGCATACCAAACACAACAATCTAGGGAAAGTTAGGGGTTGGGATTGGGGATGTAAAAATATTACCTGTATTCAGCTAGCAGGCCTGTGGGAGGCAACATCCAAGAAGAAAGACAGGTACCAGTATAACAACCATTTACCCCTTCAACCAAATGTAGTGATCTGTTGTTACCATATGTAACACTGTATGGAGCATACCAAACACAATAATCTAGAGAAAGTTAGGGGTTGGGATTGGGGATGTAAAAATATTACCTGTATTCAGCTAGCAGGCCTGTGGAAGGCGACACCCAAGAAGAAAGACAGGTATAATAACTTTGTTTACCCCCTTCAACCAAATGTAATAATCTGTTGTTACCATATTTAACACCATATGGAGCATACCAAACCCAACAATCTAGGGAAAGTTAGGGGTTAGGGTTAGGGGATATAAGACATGTTTATGTTGTAGTATACTAATGTGTTCAAATCAGACTCTTGAGTTTCATTGTGTTCCTATTCTAAAATTACATAGGGAAGGCTGGTGTAATAACTCTTTTACCCCCTTCAAATGTAGTGATCTGCATTTTACCATATTTAACACTACGTGGAACAAACCAAACACAACAATCTAGGGGATGTGGGGGGGGGGGGATCAAGCAATGCAAAACATGTCTGTTGTATTGTGTCAGTGTCTGTTTACTGGAGGCTTCTATCATATTTCCCTTATTTAAACTTTTATTAGGCCAGGGGGTGGGTCAGTTGATTTAAAACATGTTTCTGTGTTCAAACCGCATCAGTTTCTATATACCGGAGAGCTATGTAATATTTCCCTTACTTAAACTTAACTGTATCTTGTTGTTTTATAAAGTTTTACAACTTGGGTCAGTAGGATTACTTGACTCTCGCTTTGTGGTACAATTTGATATAGTACACCGTGTATCAGTTTGTATCAAGTTGTGTAGAATTGGAAATAATGCAGCGAAAGCAATGAGGGTAATACATAATATATGGAACCAGGTACAAGGGCACATGAAGCCAGTGGAAATTTTTGAGCTCTAGAAAACAAGGAATTGCATATTTATCTTGCCTGGGTTGATGCTGCATCAACATTAAAATTAACAAATTTAACGTTTTTGTTTGTTGTTTAGACTTCTCTCAAATGTGTGCCTTTCTGTTTCTCCATGCCACTAGATTTGTTGAAAACAACTTGAAGTGGGGCATAAATTTAGTGTTGAGTGTTTACTTTGTAAATATTGTAGAAATTTTTTGAATAAATCAATTGATTCATTGTTTCAATTTCATTTATTTTTCGTCACTTTAGTCATTATTCAAGGAGGCAGGAGAAGCATGGAAAACAATACCAGAGTATGAGCGGCAGGTAAGACAGAATGCCTTCTTATTTTCTTTGTAGGTTTTATGTGAAGACCCCTCAAGTCAGTTGTTCTGCTCACTGTTTGTTGCATGTCATCTGTAAACTTTTTTCTCATTTTAAGTGCAAGTATACATAAAATTTTACCAAACTTGGTAGGAATCATCCATAGGGGAAGGGGATGCACAGTTCAAGGAAAGTATCCATTCCACTCATTGAGCTTGTAGGTACTCTCTGAAGTTACTTCTCCAGATGTAGAGGTCTAAATTTCTCAATTTTGATTAAATATCTCAAATTACTCTTTACAAAAGATTTTGTTCAGGAATCATCCTTGGAGAAAAGGGATCTAAAGTTCGACTAGATGATCCCTATACATTCTAAAACGGGAGTGCCCCAAAGCCAAAGCCATTTTCATGTGATTGCCAAGACTCGGTATCTGTCCAGTTTATATACAAATGAGAGCCAAAGGTTTGCTGGTCATAGACAAATAGTACGCACAAACTGGGAATACTTGTTTGCACCAATATGGAATACTTTCGTGTTTCCTCTCAAAATTTCTTCATAGTTGGCAGGTTGTTGAATCTCACTTGACTTATTTTTATCTCAATTATGAAAATTACACCTCCAAAAATCCTTTGAAAGTCTTCAAATCTCAGCTCTTCAAGCTTGTGTGAACCCTGTAAGTAGTAGTAATCCTGGTTTTAAATCCGGTTTAGTCCCCGACTATGGGGATGGCCGGACTTACCTCGCACTCTCAGAAATTGCTCTTACCCCCTCCCTCCACTTCACCCTATTGGGATTTCCCCTTCAATTCCAACCCTCGTACTCACCTCAACCGCTTTGCTTCTTCCCATGTCTTCTTCGGTCGCCCCCTTCCCCTCTGACCAACCACATAACTCAAATGCCCATTTTCAAACATGATCAACAGTCTTCTTCACACATGTCCATAGGGTCCAACGTATTCCATTTGGCCTTCGCCTCTGATCCACCGTTCTTCTTCTACCCGCAAATCTTCATCAATCCTCAGTCTTCTCCACTGTCCATCATTTCAAACCACACATAAATAATTTGTCCAAATTAGTGCTGGGGATATTTTTTTGGGATAACATAATCGAAAAAATTATTCCTGTAATAAAAATCAAATACTCAATAATGATTCATGATTGTTTCAAAATCATCGCCGGAGCCCACAATATGGCCAAAAATATCATTGAGCATGAAAACCTAATGGGGTATGCATGCACGCAGTGGGAGACCGGAAGCAAATCCCCATAGTTATGAACTACTGCCTGCACACCGATGCTACTGCCTGTAAAGTTTATAGTGTAGAAACAGGGATGTGAAAATAAAAGAGCGACCTCCATCATGTGTTCAGCTATCCAACTTGTGTATCAAGAGCAGTAGTGCATTAGCAGAATTATCGAACAAAATATAACAACTCCTCAACACACTGCCCACCAAATTGCTATTTATATTACAATTTACCACCATGAATCTCCCAATTAGTTACAAGAGGGTTACAGAAGAATTGTTTTGGACCACCACATTTTTGATAACAGCCTACAAGGGTGCAACTGTCAACTTACAGCCTAAAATATTTATCTCCATTTCCATTCATATCACACACTGTTTTTCTAACTTGGAATATATCGTGTGTATCAACGATATTTTACCCATGATAACTGAATGGGGTTTAGATTAAATATCGCCAGCTCTAGTCATAATTTGTACAGGGAAACCCCGTTATAACGAGCTCAGATACTGCGAGGTACCGCTTTTAACGAGGCGATTGTCTCGGTTCCGTTTTCATTTACATGCTGTTCAATGGAAAGAAGCACCGTTTGTAACGAGCTCGGTTATTGCGAGATTTCGCTTATAATGAGGTATTTTTCTCAACCCATTAACAAAGAAAGACAAAAGAAATTAACCTGGTTAAAACGAGGAAATGAAAGTCGCATCGTTCGCTGACCAAATTCTAAATTTTGGCAACGCAAAACTGGCAAAAATTGCCCAATCATTTCAGAGCGTATCGCGCTTCAGCCTGCCACGCAGCCATGCACAATCCCTGACACATATCTGCAAGTGTGTGTACAGTACATTCACCAGTCACACACACAAAGCCTGCCTCCCGTACACAGTACTCAACGCAAATTACGAGCGTGGAGGTCGGCTGCTTTATTTTGAGATCTGATTTTCTTTATTACTTTGGCTGAGTATGTAAATGCAAAATAATCAGCTTTCTGTTCATAGTTTTGGTGCAGAACAAATAGGAAAAGCAGTAAACAGATGGGTTTAATGCCTATAGTCCCATACATGTTATATTTTGTGTGATACATATGTGTACGGTTACAACGAGGTACCGATTATAACGAGGTGAAATCGGCGATTGCGACAACCTCGTTATAATGGGGTTTACGTGTATTTTATTTTTGCCAGCAATACAACGAAGAGGCAGCAAGACTAGCAGAGGCATATAGAGAGGAAATGGAGGAATGGAGGCAGAGGATGGAAGAAGAAGGGTACAAGGTTTGAAGTCCTGGAAAGGACGCTTGAGCAGCTGGTGAAGAAGGTACATCATTTGAGCCAAAGGAGCACCTTGCCTGGTTTAAACTCGGCACATTCGTCTAGAAATATGGATGATATTAATGTGAGGAATATTAAAGGCAAGGTTCACCCTGACATCAAGTTGGTTTTAATAAAAGCAAAACAATGAGAGAAATGTATTAATGAAAGTTTGGGGAAAATCCACCTAAGAATAACAGAGTTATGAAGTTTCAAAGTTTTCAATTTGTGACGTCACATGCGAGCAGCTCCCCATATGTCATGCGATATAAATTCCATAAAAGTGCCGTTTTCTCAGAACTTTGAAAATGATTTTACCTGTACATTCAATATATTATCAGAAACATTATTCCACACATGCAACTATGAAAAACCCTACTCAATTATCATGAACTATTAAAAAATTGCAATTTATGGAATTTATATTACATGACATATGGGGAGCTGCTCGCATGTGACGTCACAACTTGAAAACTTTGAAACTTCATAACTCTGTTATTCTTTGGTGGATTTTCGCCAAACTTTCATTAATATGTTTCTCTCATTGTTCTGCTTTGATTAAAACCAACTTGATGTCAGGGTGAACCTTGCCTTTAATCATTTGTTTTTATTGGTATACAAGTTCGAGGGTAATTTTCAGATTTAATACATTTTATGTTTTTACGGAAATGGTTTTAAAAAAAAAGAAGAAAAGGAGTAGTGGTGCTATTTACTGATTGATAAATGGAAAAATAAACATTGAACACTGACAAACTAAAACTTTTTGATATGCACTCATGTGATGAATGTATTATGTGGTTGTGACTGTATCTTGGGCTTGACACTAGCACTTGCCCGGGGCAAATAAATTTTGCTTCTGGACAGGTGGAAATTTATGGAAATTAATTTCACTTGCCCAAATGGGCAAGTACAAATTTTCAACCTCAAAATCAAGAGTTCATGAAAGACTTCAATTCGGTTTCAATTTTGTGTAAATTCCAATTGAGTAGGATCTGTAAAAACTCTTTCAACAAAGTACTATCTCTAAAGTGACAGAATTAACTATCACTTTTTTCACTTGGGCAAGTAAAATTTTTGTTCGGGCAACTAAATGAATGAAAACAAAAAGTTACTTTGCCCAGTTGTGGAGCCTTGCTGTATCTCTCTGAGTATTGTTCAGTACAGTTTCATCCTTTGTAATAGGAATGGATTACATACAATCACGTGTGTTTTAACTAGTGTTACTGAATGACGGGACTGTAACATTGTCTGAGCTAGTTTTTGGTGAAACAACGTTTGAAATGTAATTCTGTGTTTGAAACTGAAAGTTGGTGATCGGTTGGTGAAAGGGCTTCCAGATAATAAAATGGAGTCAGTATCATGATCTTTGATTATTAGCAACTAAATGTTAGGAATTGCAATCATCATGTTAAAACTATCACATTTAATTCATTGGATGTGATCAATCTTGGAATGCAATGTTGTATTTAAAATGTACGTGTAACTGCCAAGTCCACATTTTTGGAGCGGAATTTTCGAAATTGCACACTGGTTATTGAATTGGTGTAGGACTAAATACAGAGCAATCAAGTTATCTGTCTGAATGGTATATGATATTCAGATGAACAAACTTTAGTAGGATAATTTGTCTGCTTAATGACAGTGGGGCAGTGGCTGGTCCATGATTTTTTCGAAAGGGGGCTATAGGACAGGCCTGTGCAAGCATTTTTTTGTTACCTAAATAAATAAATAAATAAATAAATAAATAAATAAATAAATAAATAAATAAATAAAAAATGAATAAATAAATAAAAGAATGAATAAATAAATAAAAGAATGAATAAATAAAAATAAATTTAAAAATATATATATCTTGGGGAAATACAGTAAAACAAAAACAGGAAAAAAAAACATGCATGTATAGTCACACAGTAGATTGGGTAAATTACACTAGCCTGTACAGTTTCACTTATCAGTGTGTGTACACATCAAATTTGATCACTTGTAAATTACTTACATGTTTTGTACATGTCACTCAAAAACACAGATTTTGAAGTTAAGAACATGGGAGAACATGGCTTTGGCATGAATTGACATGTTAGAAAACAGAGAACTGGGGACATTACACTTTGGGTTGACCAACTAAAATGCAATAAGGGAGGTGGGGGGGGGGGTCCTTATGGCTGCTTATTCCAGTATATTTTTTTTTGTAGATTATGCTTAATCACTGTTTACTAATGGACAATTTCAAGGGCAATGACATGATTGGTAATATTTGAAAATACCTCCATACCAATGTACAAACTGGAGTGTATATCTTGGATGGAAGGATGAATTTACTTTGGATTTGTTTTCTCAAGGTGAAACAAGCATGAACATACCAGACCAGTACTAAATTAAAGTATCACCCTGATAGAAATTAAAGTGATAGGCTAACATTGTGGAGCTTCAATTTAAAAAATTGTCAAACTTTGATATCTGAGCTACATAGTAGTGTTCAAATGGACAAATAAACACCCTAGAATACAAAAGTTTGGAAAGTTGCACTGCCAATGGCAAGTTATGCATGAATAAACAATTAAAACTCGGGGCGAGTTTTAATAGCCTAGATGTACACACAGAAAGTCTATGGGAGGAAATGGGCAAGTGAATCTGGTCAACTTACGATTTTCACTTTTTTAAAGCACTAGATAATCATCTTGAAATACAATTTTTTCAGGGCTTCATTTTTAGACCTCATCAAAGACACCGATAGCATGGGGAATCGTGTGGCTCAGATTTTTTTTAACTGTGGTAAATGTTAGCCAATACCTTTAAACCTATACAGAGCTTTATCTACCTGTTCCAGCAAATACTGATGGTACATGTAATTATTTAACAAAATACAAAACATTTGACCACAAAATTTTCACAGCAGAATCCTTGAATAGTTTACTTGACTGTGAAAGATTTTATTTCAAAATGAGGGCCGCTTCCAATCATGCTAATTCTCTATAAAATTGGAACAGTACTAACAACACCATTCTGTGTGTTGTACAGAAGTAGTAGGATAAAACATGATCGTTGTTATTTCATGCCCACGTGACCAACCAATATTATACAGATATTGACTAGTACGGGGTGTAATATAATATTCTTTGGACCGTCAGGGAGTTATATTTTCCCAAGGGATTATATTTTTCCGAAGCGCGCAGCGCTGAGGGAAAATATGATCACGAGGGAAAATATAACTCCCTGACGGTCCAAAGATTGTTACATTACACCCCCTACTAGTTAATATTTGTTATATTAGATGGCCTTGGTTACGTATATGAGCTATACCTTATCTGAAAGAGCATAGTCTGCTCTTTCAGATGAGGTATAACACATGTAACCTTAAAGCCTTTTTAACCCTTTGGATGCTAATATAAAATTAGCCCGAAATCTCGGGTCCCCCCGCCCCCCCCCGAGATTTTTCAATTAACTAATTTAAAAAAAACTAAAAGAATCATGCAATTATGTATTGCAGCGTTATGACTTGGGCATAAAGTTCAAATGAACAAAAAATCCCCAAAACTAAACTTCGGCTTTAACAGTAAATTTTCTCTAAGTTTAGAGATATTACCTTATTTGATATTCGCCCCTTGTGCCAAGAACATATACTAGGGTGCTTCTGCCTGTTCCCAAATTTCCTGTAAAGCTCAAGTATAATTTTGGGTCAATCAGACAAGCTTCTCATCAATGGTTCACAAAGTATCGTGTTGTCATGAAGGACATCAGAAAACAACATCATATGCACTGAAAATTGTTTATAGTGACAAATTGTGACTTCCAAATTATTATTTCGTATGTCAAAACAGTTGCCATTACCTCCCCCACCCCCAAATTTTGTTAAATTTGTCATTAATTTCTCAAAATTGGAAGCACTTCAGAACGTGCAATTTTCATGGGCGTTAGTAATTGATATAGGTCTATCTATATAATACATAGCAAAACATTTCATTTTTCACCAGTTACCCAAATTATACTTGGGCTTTAATGACTCAATTTCATTAAACATTGAGATAGATTGTTTTGTTGTTCCAGAGACAATATTCTCTTGTGACAAGAAATATTTCAGAAATAAAGCACCAAACAGGTGGACAGAAAAATGTAAATGTCGATCCAGTGTTATCATGCTGCTTTTGGTGATGAAAAAAGGACACTTACATATGCCAATACATCTTTTAACTATGAATAATTATTTGCAATTAGTTGTATGGAACTCCATTTACACTCGATATGATACATTGAGAAAGGTGCTTTTAAAAAAGTTTACATAAAATTGATTGTACTTTTTAATTTTTATTCTTATTTTTCATATTCATTCATATATTTATTCATTTTATGTTCTTTAAAAAAAAATTGTTTTGTGCAGAATGGAACTGATATTTGCCAAGCCTGTCAACTGTTGCAGTATGTATTATTTAACTCTAAAGTAACGGAGCATCCTCCTTATTTGACAAATTATACATTTTTTAAAGGGAAATGAAATAAGGTATTAAAGCCTGAGTGAAACAATGTCTTGTGGACATATTTATTGTAATAGTTTTTTGTTTTGCAAAGTGATTAGACAAAAAAAAAAACCCTTGCTGTTGGGGATAGACATGTTTGGAATGTGTCACGAAAGTAATGATTTGATATTTTATCTGGTACTTGCATGTGTGGCCAAGAATCAAGTCGATAATGCTATATAGTCACCCAGGGAGTTGTTAACAACTGACCGAGTCACCTGTATGTTGTATTTTTGTACAGATTTTGTAATAAATGTTACATTATTGCACGGCATCATTATTTGCTAATCCTTGGTCATAAATTTTTATTAGCTTAGAATTATAGACTGCATAGACTTAGAAAAATAAATATGGTGACTTATTTTGTTATTGTCTTTACATTTGCTAGAACTGTTTGTGGGAGGATCAGACGGCAGGGCACCCCCCCCCCCCTCTAAAAAAAGTATGATATGTCACTTATGCAATAGTATGCATTTTAGACGAGCAAAATGTTGCAAAATATGTTTCTGTCACAAGTGTGCTGTTATATTGGCTCTGTTCAAGTCGATGCCTATTTGATAACCAGCATTAAAGTGTAAGATGTGCCTATATTCATGATGAGTTGAAACTTTAAGAAGTGGAAACCCATCACAATTTAAATCAATGATTTCTTTGACAAAAAATTATATATAAAAAAAAATATCCATAAGAAATTAGTCATGTGATGAAAATGATGGGGGGGGGGGGAACATGAAAAAAGGGAGTTTATATAATTCATTGATTCATGAAATGAACTAAGTTCTTTGTGTACATCTGGATTATCTAATGCATCTCAATGCATCTGATTGAAAAATCCATGTGCTATAAGGTATATTTCAAATACATATATACCAGTAGTGTAAATAAAGTCAACATTCCACTTATAATAGTGTGAATGTTATGAACAATTTGTAACTCTGCTTGAATCGTGTCTTTGAATTGAAGTGGTGTACAGTATGTTTAGTACAGTACTTACCTACATACATACAATATGTTTGCTACAAAAAGAACTAATAAAGGACCAGTCTACCAAAGTGAGTTTCGCGGGGGGGGGGGGGAAGGGGGCATAAACATGTCTTTGGTGGCTGGCGGCGACATTGATTTAATTTTCCACAGAATGTTCAAATTACAAATTCTGCATATTACATATACCTATGCATTTGTCAAGCTCCATACACGACACACATTTCAAGGCCATAAGTTTCAAATCTACTGATAATATACGTTGTTGCGAAACTCCTTGTTGTTTCAACCAACCTCCATTCACACATTTTAATCCTTGGGTAAATATTTTATAAGCTATATAATCATTAGATGACGCAGTGGAAATTGACCAAAAAAACAAACCCACACCCAGCTACCTTCGATATGGATTTATAACAAGTTAGGAATAAAGGACAATCCAGTTAGGGCGACAGAGTCGGGGGGGGGGGGCAGAGCAGTCAGTAGAGGAGGTGTGTGTGTGTGTGTGTGTGTGTGTGTGTGTGTGTGTGTGTGTGTGTGTGTGTGTGTGTGTGTGTGTGTGTGTGTGTGTGTGTGTGTGTGTGTGTGTGTGTGTGTGTGTGTGTGTGTGTAGTGTGTGTGTGTCGATGTAGTGTGTGTAGTGTGTGTGTGTGTGTGTGTGTGTGTGTGTGTGTGTGTGTGTGTGTGTGTTCACT
>JZLH01S0039117.1:0-19248 GCA_001188425.1 Eucidaris tribuloides
ACCCTTAATAGTAGGTACCAATTTCCGCAAAAATGACCCTTAAAAAAGGGTCGGGTTTTTCGACTTCAGCGGCACACCTGTCGGAACCAAATCTGAGTACTCCCCCCCCCCCCCCAGGTAATGGGCTTTGTGATGTGATTTGACTTCTACTTGACAGAGTAACAGCCCAAACCTGTTATTAATTGGTAGGACTATGAAAAAGTCTTGGCAAATTAATAATTACAACCAATGCAAATTCATATAAACTGCAACTACAGTATACTTTTTCTTCAAACAATAAGATGCACATATGAGTATATAACTATATCCCCATTTCCATGTCAGTGGGTTTCCCGAAGTTACAACTTACCTGAGATGGGTACGGTGGCAGTGCTAGGGGAGCCATAGAACGGTTGGAGTAGTCTCTCAGGTAGTCAGAGTAGGACTAAAAACAATATGTAGAGGAGATGAAACAAGTTGAAATGTCACATGTGGTAATAAACAAACTATAGTAGTGGTGGGAGTTGCACTACTGCTACTACAACTACTACTACAACTGCTACGAGCCTACTACTGCTTCTACTACTGCTACTAGCCTACTATTATTACTAGCCTTAACTACTACTAGTATTACTCCCTACTAATACTACCACTGCTCCTACTGCTACTACTACCAACAGTAAAGACAACAACAGTAGTAATAAATAGTAATAATAATTAAACTACTAATAATATATTGCAAAAATTCTCTATGAATACACATAAATTAGCTTTACAATTATAACCACATTATTTGTGATTATACAATCAGTATCTAATATCCATAACATTTATAAATGTGCGAGTAATGTTTTGAATCAGAATGTTTCAATGTGTTTCAATGTTCGTGTATGTTTCACGCCAGCCAAGTTTCTTATTTATCAAAGGGTATAACATAGGCTGGGGTGGATTCAGAACTTTGTAAAAGAGGGGGCTACAAGTATCAAGAAGATTAAAGAGCTGCAACCTGCAAGCCACAATTACTTCTGTACAAATTTTCTGAAGAAAAGGGGTATGGCTGGTTCGTAACCCCTTCAATCAGCCACTGATATGTACCAATATCTTGGCTGGGATGCCAGTCAGAAGCTATACTTGAATGCATTACTTTAAAGGTAAATGACATGATTGGGGGTAGTCCTCAACTTGGGCTGAAACTACTCTAGAATCAAGTAAACTGTGACAGGATTATCCTGTAAAAATCTTGTAGTCAAACGTTGACTTATTCTAGAATAACTAATGTGTAATGTCCCTCGTGGCAGGCAAACCTGCTGTGTGGCTTTCTATGGGGTTTATTTTTATCATCCCCGGAAAAAAATAAAATACTAGTTTGTTCATGCTTGATTCTCCTTAAAGGCACTGTATAACAATGTTTCCAGTTTAAAAAATCTAAGCTACATGATTCCCCATGCTACTTGTGTCTTTGATACAGTCTAAAAATGAAGCCCTGAAAAAATGGCAGTGTAAAACAATCATTAAGTGCTTTAAAAAAGTGAAAATCATTGAGAGACCATTCCAGCTTTTCTCCATAGACTGCTGTGTTGCAGAATTTCCTATCGCCCGATATAAAATTAATGTATCAATTTGTATCTACACATAATGTTCTAGTGACAGCATAACTGTCCAAACTTTTGTGTTCTAGGGTGTTTATTTGTCCATTCCAACACTGTCAGATATGTCAGATACCAAAGTTCGACAATTTTTTAAACGGGTCTTCCACAGTGTTATATAGTGTCTTTAAGTAGACGAATTACAGACAAATCCTTCCAGCTGGGAGATATACTCCAATTAGTGTATAGTTGGTATACATTTCAACTCATTTGGTTCTTGAGGCATTTTCAAGTGTTCCCAATCATGTCACTAACCTTTAACCACGGATCATGCCCAATTTTCATTAAATACAGCCTATTATGTAACAGAGCCAGAATTTCTGAGGAAATCATTTTTTTTTAATACAGTGCTTAAATTGGATGGTATGGCTTCTGACTGGTGCCCCAGCAAAGAAATTGGTTAATTAGGGACAAAACCTCCACTGTAGAGCTACATAGGTCAGGTGGTAGAGCATATGCCTCATAATCCTGAGGTCACTGATTCAAATCCCATTGCTGGCATAATTTAACAAATGTTGTGACAAAATGATGTGCAACTCACTGGTCCCATGAGAAGGTCTCTGGTTGTATCCAGTAGAGGAGGGGGTGGTGGTGGGGGAGGGGGTCTGAAGCGACGGCGATCTGTGAGGGAGAGATGAAAATTAAACCATTCAAATTATGTCACTGAGGACAAGAGGAAGTTAAAGAAGACTGACATAATCAAATGAGATGTAACATATACCAACATATACACTGGCTGGTTTGTATATCCAGTCGTTTAATGGTTTCAGTACTTATCCATCATTCAATAATTTGTTGTAGTAGTGTTGTAGTATCTAGTAACAATATGCTCATCGGTGTGACACTGTACCAGAGTACAACATGGACTCTAAATCTGATCAGATTTAGTTCCAAGTTCCAATATATTACCTTCAATGAGAAATAGATCAACTGGTCACACATACTTCAGGACATTCACAAACGGATTTAACTTTGGTTACTGGGCTAAAATCTAGATAGCATTAGACAGAAACTGGATTATTTTGTAGATATGTGTTTCAACTGAAAGTATGATTTTTTTCTAAAAGTTTAATGTAACTGACACATTTTTGTTTTTTTTACATTTAGTTGGTTCAATGTTTCCTCATTTCAAGAAAAATATAATTTCTAGTCACTATGGTGATGTTCAAAGTTGGAATAAGGAGGATTGTCCAATCAGCGAACTGGTATGCTGTCAGTATCTCACTGAGGTTGTACATGGGCGAACCGGTGCACTGTCACCACACAAAATGTTATCACACTTTCGCTGGTAATTCTCGGAAGCATACTAATTTAGTCCCCTGATTAACTCAGGAATGTTTGATGCCTGTTTTATGGAATGTCACTTCAGACAATGTTAATTCTGTGTTTGGTGCCTTAATCTGTAATACATGTACATGACTACTAATTATGTAATTTCTGTCATGAAATGAATTGAAATTTTCATTTCACAACATATTTTGTGCTACTTTTTTCACTTTATTACAAATTTTCATAATGAAACATGAAATGAATGTGTTAACACTTGGCGTTCCATAGAACAAGCGACTAAAATTCCAGAATTAGAGGACTAAGTTAGTCTGCTTTCAAGAATACCAGCCTTTATGTTTCACTTAGTTTAATTGGTTTTTAAAATACAAGGAGTTTTGATAAACGGTGTTACCCTCACGGCTGGGGTCCATACGACGTTTCATCCGACGGTCGTTGTAGCTGCGGCTTTCCATTCGACGACGTCGGCTGTTGATGACGAAAAAAATAACCCAGACAGATCAAAATTAGTACAAACTGTACTTGGAGATGTGTAAATGACATATTACACGCAACAGATCAACTGTGTTCTACAAAACCCCATCTGTCTGCTGATTTACAGCCAAAGTATAGTTTTTGTTGATCCGACAAATTTTTCAGCAATCATTAAAGAAAAAACATAGCATTGTCCCTCCAACATCAGAAAACAACCGCAAACTGACCAAAAATTATATATACGTTTTGGGGGTTTTAAACCATCAGTAAGTTGATATTACATTACCTATGGGAAATATCAGGGTTTACATTTGGAGTAGTTTCTCAAAGAGGAAAGAGTTTTAGGGATAGCAATTTTCAGGGCATTGATAGATCATATAGGTCTATCTAAAAACATGAAGAATTTCATTTTTTACCTTTTACAAAAACTATACTTGGGCTATAACTGTTTGTTTCAACATTGGAACTAGGACGGCTTGCAAATGCATACACAGTATGTGCAATTTAAACAAAATATTTGTTCCGAAGATGTTTAAGAGCAATACAATGTAAACATTTCATCAAGATGAGTAATGTCATTACTTTGAGATGTTTAATGACACAGATCACAAATCTACTCGGACCTATTTTTGGCAGGAAAGATACAAAGTACTGCTGATCTGAATAATGATCAATTTGGAGGGAATCTGCAAATATGATATTTTGCCCCAATTAAATTTTTTGAGAAATCAATTTGACGTGTTTGGGGTGAGAAGATATCTAATGTGAATTGGTAATGCTTTTATTTGTTTTGTGAAATTTCAGGGGATTTCAATAAGATGCATCATTCAAATCAAGTTACTGGCAGTTCAATTTATGAAGTGATGCACAGACTTTTGTTTTCAGACCATATTTCAGCTTTTTTTGGGGGGAAGGGAGGGGGTGGGGGGTAGGGTGGACTTATTGTTAAGTATTAATTTGCAACTAAAACAACTAATTTTTATGACAGCTGCAGATTAGAACAGAAAAAATCTTCAAAAACATAAATCTCTTTCACATGGGTGTTTGACTAAAAACGCTTCTGTTCAATACAGAGCTTTCGCCTCAACTATTGAACAGCTTAATTAGAATATTTGCTTAATGAATGAGCAATGCACCAATGGATTAACATGGGAGAATTATTGAATGTTGGAAACACTCAGAGGTCTTTTTCTGAGGTGAAAAAAAAAGAATGACCCCGTTATATCAATGTACACAACTTCACACATACCGTTGTTGTTTGATGCCCGCCATCGCTGGGGAGCATTCTTGGGGCAACACATCTCACAAACTTTATATCACAGTCCCATGTCAATGTCGCACAAAAACTCAAAAAGAAATGGTGGGTACTGGGGGGCGCCGTGCCGTTACGTTTAACACAGTTCACATCACATTATCAGTCCTAAAATCTTGTAACTAGTTGATTATCAGGGATAAGTCCATGGATTAGTTGTAAGATTTTTGATCTCTTAAAAATGTTCATCTTTAGTCTCCTGACTAACTGTATGCCCACTCTAACTATTTTTCACTCATTGTTCTGTGTATGACCTGCCTCAACACAGGTGTAAGTCCAATCGCAAGTGGTGTGTGCAAACACAGAAAAACCCATCCTTTTTCTGTGTGGCATGTGTGTGACATTTTGAGCAGTCCCTGTACATGGAAAGGAATGGTAGTGAAGGCAGTCCTTCTTTCAATTTCATATGAAAGATATGAAAATATTGGCACAGTCCTCAACACATTACAGTTTATTTGCATAATTATGAATATGCAAACAGGACATCACAGTCTATTTGCATAACTATAAATATGACAAGCATCTGCTTTTTCTCAGCAACTGCAGCAAACCTTTCTCAAAACAGTTCTAGTTGACAGATGGTCGATGATCCATGGGGAACACAATACACAAGATGATTTCTAACCTCATCAACATAGCACAGACATAAATGGAATAGTCCTCATTTGCATGTCATACATATGTATGACCAGCTCTCCTGCAAAGCATGGGTCCAACCGAGAGGGTCGACATCATTTTCAACTAACGCACTCGCTAAGTTGATAACCGTTTGCAACCCCTTCCTCCCGTGCTGGATTTGGTATCTCCCAGCTGGTTACACCATACAGGTCCAACTTTGTGCGCAATGCATCCACTTCAAGAGACTGGGTACAAACCACATCTCTGATACACGCTTAAGGTGGGTACACACACCAATGGGGAGTAAAAGGGTATCAGTCCCCACATTTGCTCCTCTTAATTTTTTTTCCTACATGCCTTTGGGGCACAGCAATGTCCTGCATTACAAAGCACTGGGGCCTATGTGAGAGTAGAGATAGGTACGTTCAGCTTCCTCTGTTGGCTGTGATCAGATAGGGCCAGCAGCTGGAACTTATACAGAGAGATTGGGTGTTTGGAAATAAGTTTAGTATAATCATGCATGGAAGAAAATCAGAATATATTTATGTATATTCAAAGAATATAAATAGATAGATATTCATAGATATTTATCTAATACATGACCCAAAATATCCCAAGTACTTGTTATGGTATCATGTGGGGGAAAAAACGGTAAAAGTATGATCAGAATATTTTCTGTGGTACGAGGAATACTACATCTTTAAACAAATGAATATGCTAATACATTCAGGGTAGACTACATCCACAAATATCAGGGTTAAAATGATAGGACATTACATTACTTGCAAATTTAACTCCTCAAAAAGGTAATGTTTTATTAAGTTTGAGTACATTTCGCGATTTGAAATATACAACTATAATTCAGATAGAATGTAGTTATAGGCAGATACGCATATTCTTTTTAAATGTAAAAAAAATAGTTTTCAAGAAACAAGAAGAAATATAAGGTTCTTTTAAGCATAGTTCCCAAAATATTTAAATAAGAAAACAAAAAATTTGCTTTTCACTCAAGTTTTCTCAGAATTATGGAGGGTCTAAATGAAATGGGGTAGCAGAGAAGTTTCCCATCTTTAACATGTTTTAAAACTATCATCAAAGTTATAAGTTCGTGGGAAGGGCAGATCTATATGGATTCAGCTATAGTAATTACCATTCTCCCCTTACTATTTGTTGCCTTGTGTGAGTTAAAACGATTATGCAGGTCTGTTAACTACTTCAGACATGTTAATTTCTTGCCTGATCCTGTTTACAACCTACTTTCTTATCTGATGCTTTACCCTTCAAATCCCCCCCCCCAAAAAAAAAAACATTAATAATGAGCACAGCAAAACATTAACAATCTCAGATATTTGATTTATACTACCTCCATTCAATTCCAGGGGGCTTTTTATAAATATTGTGATTAACTACAACTGTCTAATTGACAGATACATTATGAATACCTGGTACATTTGTTTCTGTACTGAAAGGTCCTTTGTTTGATAAGGAACTATCAAAATGAAACTGAAAACTAAACTTGTAACAGTTCATGCTTCTACCGTCACACTCACACTAACTTGGGATACTTGGCAATGTTTTTCATGATTGATAGGAATGAGTAGAAAATGAAACTAGGCAACAAATATCCCAAGTTCCATGGCTTTTATTATTCTCACTCTATTCTTGGCTTGGGTGCTGACCTAGGAGCACTATGTCGATGACCAGATTCCTCGCGACGGCGGCGCGCATCACGAAGAATTTCCACAACATCGATGAGCTCATCACGAGGGAAAAGACGGCACAGGCTTTCACCGCACTTTGGTTCAATTTCCTGTAGTAGGGAATCAAAATTCAGAAAAAGAATGAAGTTGATGGTTATGCACGTTAGATTATTTTCTTTTTCAGTGAGGAATATCAGAGCAACATTATTCTAAACAGTATTTATAATGTAGTACACACCTTCCAACCTCTGCACAGTAAAATCATATTTTGAAGGCAAAATACCATATTTTGGTACAAATATGGGTAAATTACACATATTAAACATGCCTATCAAATTTAAGAGAAAACATATTTTGCATCAAAATATCACATTTTCTTATTTTTGCTGATGCAAAAATATTCTAAATATTATAAAAAACATACAAGTTGGCAGCTCTGCAAGTTCCTTTCCTCCCCCAATCTCTTTGAGCCCAGTTTATCTCTACCCAACTCCACATATCCACATTTCAAAACTTTCCAGCCTGTTGACATCTGCTGTCTTCAGTCTCCATACCTCTGAACCACACGTAATGACGTAATGACTGTTTTTTTTTAAATTCTCTTTTTCACTTGCAGGCTAAGACTCTTTAGAGGAGTATCCAGTGTTTATTGAAGGCATGTTTTGACATTCTCATCCCAATTTGACCTTCCTTCCCACTGCTTCTCTCCTGCTTTTACTGTTCTCAAGCAGATGAACTGAAGCACTTATGGATTTAATCTGTACGATAACATCATAAATTTGAGATACCCACCTGTCCATCTCGTCCAATCTTGACAGGTTTGCTGTCGTTCCACGCGTTGTACAGGTGAGACGTCTTGGTGAAGGGCAACTCATGCCTTTGAGAAACAAACAGATGGAAACCAAAGCATTGGAAGAAGTCCAAAGTCAGAGACAAATTTTACAGGAAGAAGACCAAAGTCAGAGATAAGTTTCACAGAGAGATGTACCAGGTTCCCACAGAAATTTGAGAAACAATGACTTTCCACAACTCTGATGACCACTGTTTGCCTTTTTCACCAAGACCAGATAAGAACTATTTTGGTATGGGTTGCGGCATCCAGGCACTATACAATACCTAGAAGGGTGACATAGCCACGCACAGCTCACACCCGCAATTAATTTACATGACCTCACATGACATTGGGACATTTTACCTTTTCATTTTCCATGACTTTTCAAAAACAATTATTTTTCATAAGTTTCCATTTTTTCATGAATGTGGATACCCCCACCTTGAGATCTCCGCCATCGTCCGAAAATCAACATCACATCGCCCAAGACATAATGTACAAAACTGTATGGTTAATTGCCCAGAAATAATTTCACATTATGCTAACATGAAATTGAAATTTACCTCTAAATCACTACATAAAGCGCCAAAAAGCTCCAAAAAGCTAATTTTGCATCCTTAGCAAATCTATTTGAAATAATGGCATGAAAATATATTTCTTATGTATTTAGTTCTTTTAATTTCTTATGTATTTTTGTGGGTTTTTTTACCTTTTGTTTTTTTACCGCTTTTCAACGGAATTTATCGGGCACACTTTTGCGATCATAAACAGCAAAAATGAATTAATTTTAATCAGTAAAAGTAAAAATATTTATGAATTTTGGCTGAAAACACAATTTGCATTGAAATTACACATGATTTCATGTTTTGAGCTATTTTTGGTGTGACGTGCAAATGCTACGCAACTTTGGAACTGCGTGCTCTACATCGTGACTTTGGTCTCAAGAGATGGGTGAGATTTGAAAGAAAAAAGTCCTGAAACATCACAGCAACTGCTTCACACATTCAGGACATACATGTAACGTGCGAAATGTGGGAGGGGGGAGGGGAGTGCATTCCACCCTCCTCCCTGGGCCTTTTAGGGTTAAGGTTGGTAGAAGCTTGAACTACATTGTATGAGGTGCATTCTGTTTATGGCCATGACCGACGGTGCTGATAATCCTACCTTGTTATCCAGTCCACCTTGAAGACCCCTCCCAGAATGGAACGGCTCATTCCACTTGGCAACACCCAGTTGATCACCTGACCATCTCGTCTAGATTCGCATCTCATTCGTGCAAAACCTGTGCAATGAAAAAAAAAAAAAGAAGAAAAGACTGTGGGTTACAGCCACAGGGATGAAATAGACGAAAATATCTAGTGTAAATCGTAAAATTTCAAAATCATGACCCATGTTTAAGGATTTCTTTCCCAAAAACCATACCCATGTTTAAGGATTTTTTTGCGAAAAAGTCACCTATTAGAGCAGTACACTCCCGTTCACCTTACTAGGCAAGTACCTCCCCCCCCCCCCCCCGGGGTTTTAGTCAGTCCTCCTCTAACTCACCTTGGAACTTGCCGCTCTCCTTCACAGAGAATATCAAGAGAATGTTCCTTGCCTCGCGGAAGGCTTGGTTCAGTCGCTGCTCATTGTAGGGTAATGTTGACCATACACCCTGTGATGTCAAAAGAATAGATAAAGAGATTAAGAGAGATTGAGTACCATGGACAGTGGCGTAGCCAAGGGGGGGCGATGGGGGCGGTCGCCCCCCCTAAGATCGGCCAAAAAAAAAAACCCTGATGTGAAGCTGCCAAATTCATTTCCTTTTTTTTTATCTTACTGTTGAAATATCTACAGCAATAAACATCAGGCCCGAATTCATATATATATATTTTCATAAGCGTGGTAAGAAACATGTCAAAATTTTCGGCGCGCTCCGCGCGCAAAATTCCATCCTATAGGTTAAAAAATTTTCATGCAGATCGTCGCACGCAAAAATTGAAATACTAATATATAATAATAATAATAATAATAATTAATAATAATTAATAATAATAATAAGAAAACATTAGACAGAATTGCATGTCTCTAAGACTTTTTTAGAACAAAGATAGGCCTACAATAAGGATTGTGCGCAATCGACTCTGATCCCTTAACTCCATCGTGTAGATAAATGTTTTTGCATTGCTTTGCGCCAGACAGTCTTAAACAAGCATAATACATAAGAATTTTTGTTAAGTTGTTATTTTGGGGGACTGCACTCGTTGCCTTCAAATGTTTTAAAAAAAATAGCGTGGTACAAAAACTGTCCTGGAAAATTTTCGGCGCGCTGCGCGCGCAAAATTGCTATAACAAAATTTTTCAAACAAAGAATCTATTGGTAGTGTGATTAGTAGTGTTTTGTAGTATTACGGTTTAAGAATTGTTTTCAGATTAATTAATTCAGATTAATTATTCAGCATTCAAATGCACTAAAAGATTTGTTTTTCCTGAGGACCCTTAATTGTTTTTACAAAGTTACGAAGTCCACAATATTGATTATTGATTATTGCGAAATCGACAAGCTGTGACAATGTTTTTTGTCTATGTTCATCTTTATGTGTCTCAAATTAGCTTCACCAAGTTTGGATGTACAACTCAAAGAATTGCTGATCTGTAGACAAATTTTTGAAAAACTATGAGCCTTTGTTTCTCAAAAGTGGTACAAAAACTGTGATATATACAAATTTTTCAAAAAAGAATATTGCTGCCGCATTAGTAGTGTTTTGTAGTATTACGTTTTAACGATTGTTCAGATTAATTAAATTCAGATTAATATATTCAGATCAATTTGCCCACTAAAGAAGCAAAATATGTAGATTTGTAAAGCGTGAAACTGCCAATTTTTCCGTTTCCTACGGCAGGCGGAAACAACAAGTGACGTATGTGTTTTTTCTGGTGTTTGCATGGCGAATTTTTATGTATCAATTATATGCGTTGGTTGTAAAATTGCGATTTTTTTGGGCTGGCTCGCTACGCTCGCTCGCATATAGCTTTATGTTTTTCCGTCACGGGGGCCATTCATCAGGCACAATCTACTTGGGGACTTAACTTGCCACAAACATCATAACGTGATTGTATTTGTTCTTGATTGCATAGGCAAAAAAATATGTGACTAAAAAGAAGTTGAAATTTTGCATAATTAAATGGCCGTCAAATCGTCGCTGATAAAGCAAAAGGATAGTATTTTACCACTAGAGCTTCCCACAGTACAGTCAGGATCCCGCCCGCAAGGGACTTTTGCGCAATTAAGCCGCCTGTTATGTAGGCTATATTTATGAGCACAATTTTTTGTGCCCCTCGTATTTGAAATTCTTGAATCCGTCCGCCGAATATACTTGCCTTATCTTAATCACAAGGACTGTTTTAAGTCGATTAAAAACATCGCCAAAAACACGCACCAAATCGCACGATTAATTGCATCAAAATTCCAAAAGCTCTCACCGTGGGAGGCGGGGAAACCCTCCCACACCTCCCCCCCTCGCTCGCTCCGCTCGCTCGGGCTCGGTCGCTTCGCTCCCTCGCATATTCCGCCCCCCATAAGATCAAATCCTGGCTACGCCACTGACCATGGATGGATTCTGTCATCAAAAATACTAACTGGCCTACTGCTTAATTAAACACAGAAAACAGCTAATTTTGAGGAACAAAGACTAATTGTACAATTATGAATTATGATTAGATCAGACCTAGCAAAGAAAATTTGGAAAAAAAATATTGAAACAGTTGTAGTCTAGAATTTGTCTCATGCAGTAAACCTTTAACTGTATAAATAATTGTAGGTTTACAATTTGGTGGCACTGTTATTACAACACATTCAAAGCATAGCCATGAAAATGATTTTAGATATCAATTGATGTGCAAAACATTTTTACAATACTACAATTGCTAGTCATTATCAAAACACTGATCTTAATGTGTGTAATTGTGAAGAAGTATTTACAACTACATGTATCTTTTACCTGACGGTGCCTTAATTTTCTTAACCTTTCATTGCTTAGAGTACAATGATAACTTTCAGGTTGCATACCTACATTTTTGTGCAAATCACAAGACACACTTATAAATTTTAAAGAACTTGAATAATGAATCATACCAACATTATCAAAGTGGTGATAGCCAAGAATTGAAATAATTCAATAAATAATAATAAACTTGAAACACTACTTACTAATTTGGACATATTTGTTTTGCTTTACAAGTTTGTGTATGTTGTACATGTATGTATACAGGTATTTTTGTTTTGTCTCATACAATGTTGACTCACATATCAAACATATCAACTCTACAGCAAATCTGATCAAAAATTTAAAACACAGTTATCTTACTCACATGCAAACTACAGATCATGAACAAACATATCAAAACATACCTAATCACCTTAACATTTAGCACTTATCAGCCACTTTCAGACCTATAATTCTTGCAAATGGTAACTTCTCATTTACATTTCAGCAGTGAAACACACAAGGCACACCCTTCACTCCATCGGAAGGCACAGACACATTAGCATTTTCACACAAACATCTGTTTATTATAACCAATATCATGACAAGACGTTTAGCAGTTCTCAGGCACATGGCACTTTTAAGCTCCCTGTCACATTACACTGCATGATATCCATATTGCCGATTTTTATTCGAATAGCATTTTTCTAACCCCCAGATATCAAGATATAAACAGTGAAAGAAGCCACTGGATAACATTTTGGTCATAATATTAGAGTCAGTGTCTACTGATCATTCTTTCAATGGTGACTAAAGGTTGTGCCACCAAAACTCCCACACCTAATGGAAATGCAGAGACGCCACAGAGAGCACTCCAAATTTCCTGAAATCCATGATCCATAGAAGCAGAGTGACTGAGCCCAAGATATAGAGCAACTGGGGTGGGGGTATGAAGGGGTAACCTAACCCCCCGCCCCCGCGCCCAACACCACACAGCCATTGTGGACAACTTTTTGTCTTTAAGAAGAATTAAATCATATAATTTGTCCCCGACAAGGCCCCATATTTTTGTTACAATTTCATGAGACCCCATAATTTTCTGTATTGTCAAAATTCCAAGGTTGGCTGCACTCTCCCTCCCCCCCCCTCCCCCCTCCTTGCATGGTGCCATCCCTATGCAGAGGGTCAGATGTACAATGGGAAAGGGAGTGGGAGATAAGCTCATCCAAAATTAGCCAACCTAGGAATAAAAACTGTTTTTTCCCCGATTCTCTATCAAGAATACCCCCTAAAAATAATAAAACAAATAAATATATGCATATAAAATAAATATACACTACCTTCCTCTATCAAATAAAGTAACTGTTTATCAAAATCTGTCAACATCTACAGAAAAAACAAAACGTTTTATAAAGTGTGGACTAAAAGGCATCAAACAAATTTTATTTTCTACTTCCTCCAATTCTCTCCAAAGACGGCAAGTTTACATACCTCAGGCATACATTACAAAAAATATATATTACAGATAGTGCAATTCATACAGACAGAGAGTTGATCACTGGACAAGCAATACTTTTTTTCCGGCTGAATGCATGTACACTGTTAATATAATTACAGCTTTTAAAATAGTAAAAAACAATGGCAAGGTTTTCGGTATCTTCAGAACATGTCCATGGCATAAATTACACACACACAAAATAACTGCTGGTATTTAAACGTCTGTATTCCAACAATAACATGTGACCACTTGACATGTATTAAAACACAAAATAGACAAACACTGATATGAGGACGCAAATGTGACTGAAAAAGAGTCTACAATCATAATCAGGAAGGATACAGATTTGAATACATGTTGCCTTGGAGTATGTAACATTGCATGTACAGGGCACTTCCGTTATAACGAAGTCCTTGGCACCGACGCTTTTATTTTATTATATCCAAATTTCGTTATAACCGAACAAATAAAACATACGATGAAAACAATGAAATTTTGTGTGTGTTGTGTCTTAACATTGTCAATGTATATTGTACTTATAATAAAAGGGGAAAGGCAAGGTTAGACACTTTGATGTGGCATAAATCTGGGTCAATTTTACATTTATAGAGATCGTAAAAATATTTTCAAACCAACATTTTTTTAGTCAACGGAAAATTGAAATCACCGCCAGTTAATTGAACATGTTCAACATGTTCAAGCGGCATGAAATGCGCCCAAATAGATGATTACAGCCCGTGATTATAGAGGACGCAAAACAAAACCAAAACGTAAGAAATAAAATGTTCATGTATCAAAATGTTACTTGTAAAGTACGAGAATATGGGGCGCAAATATTTTACAACAGAAGAATTAATAAAAGGTATAGGCATTGATAAGATAGCGCGCCGAATTGCAAAAGCCGCTTTGAATTTCAGAAGTCGCGCCGTGTTCCCCGATTGTTGTTTATAAATGAGCCCTTCTTCCTATTCAACATTTTCCAGCATGCACGCAGTAATCATTGCACTCCACACTCATCCACTCTCTCAGGTTGGACGCACTATTCTCACCAATCATAAAGTATTTGAGACACACCCCCACTCTACCTCCCGAACGTTCTGTGGTGCATGCGTGAAACCCGTTCTCTCAATCATGCACACAAAGCGATCAAATGTCGTCGCACTACCTTCCGAAATCTCTATTTCTTATATATTTTATTGAACATTGGGCTTGGAAATAGCTTCGTTGTAATGGGAATTTTGCTATAACCGTGTTCGTTGTAACCAATTTTTTCGCCATAGACTTCAATGGTAATGATTTTGGGACGAGAACTTTTACTTTGTTGTATCCAAATTTGTATCCAAATTATACAATGCCTTACAGACAAACTTTTAGGACACTCACAATGGATTTACTGTCACGGAGTTAAATTTGAAGTTTTAGTTTGTCTTTACAAATAAATGTTTGAAACTAGTAGGTGTTGCAGCTGGTTATAAAGATTTAATACCATCAAATGATTATTGGTGAGAACACAGCAGGCCCATGATCCAATTGTTGACATAGCTGCACTGCATGCACACTGTAGCTGCAGTGACATCTGATAGCACATATTGTTTATGTGTAGTGCCAATGTGCATGCCAGTTGCAAATTTTCCTAACTCAGGCAGTTAGAATGGGAGACAATGTTTAGAATGTGGCCCAGAAGCGTATCAATTTGATCACATGAGATGTATGATGTACTTTGTACAGTGTACTCTTGTTATACAGAACACTGATATAACAAAATTTCATTATAAAGAAGTAAAATCTTTGGTCCCATGTCTTGGATTTCCTTTGTATTCTTTTGTTTTTGCAACCCTGATATAAAGAAATTTCGTTATAAAGAACAGATTTCATGGGTCCCGAGGACTTCTTTATAATGAGAGTGCACTGTAGTACATATAATAATAATAATAACTAGAGGTACTCGGCGGGGGGGCGACCCTTCGAGCACATGTATCCCCCGAACCCGTCCCTTCACCCCCCATTTGGATAAATTAGAAATATGACACGGCATCCTATAAAAGTCGGAACAATGAGGGCGCTGTCACTGAAACTATTGTTACGCAAAATGACACCCCCCCCCCACCCAATAAACCTCCCAAAAAAAAAAAAGCAAGTTTGAATAAAATCGGACAAAGAATGTGTGGCCGATAAGATCATTATACAAGTAATGTGACATGGCACTCAAGTCCGGAACAACCTGAAGGGCAACTGTCACCGAACACTAATGTGGGCCTCATGGCAGGATGACCAACCCAATACACCTATACAGGCAAGTTTTGAATAAAAATCGGCTTTGGGTAAGCAACAAAGTAATTTGAAAAAATAAAGCATTTTTGCAAAATTTAGTACTAGGTCAGGTTGAGCCTTGACGTCCGCCTGAAAAGGTGGAAGCATTGGGCAGCATCACCAAAAGTTATAGGTGTCTAGAGAGTTGACTATGATACACTTAACATCACCAAAATTGAAAAAAAATCCGTCAAGAAATGCGCCATGTAGTTATCAGGCACACAGCAGCACCCTGAAAGACATGTAGCCGTTTTGGTAACCAAAGACGGACCAACACGAGTCTGGCGCCACTCACCAAAAAACAGAATACACATCTTCACTTTACCGATAATACCTTGTCATACCAGAATTTTGAAGTATTGATCCTGAGAAAGAACTGCAAGCCAGCTATAGAGTGGCTCACAAGAATAATCGTCTATAAATGTCGGAACAAATGAAATGGCGCGACCGTCACTGAAAAACTATTACATTACGCAAGAATGACACCCCCCCCCCCCCAATGAAACCTCCAAAGCAAAGTTGAATAAAATCGGCAAGAAGATGTGGCCGATAGATCTATATACAACGTAATGTGAATGGCCACCCAAAGGCGGAACACCTGAGGGCGCCATCCAACGAACCACTAATGAAGGCCTACATGTGAATGGACCACCTATACATCCTATTACAGCAAGTTTCAATAAATTCCTTTGGGCGTAACAAACAAAGTAATTGGAAAATAAGCATTTTTGCCAAATTTAGACTATCAGGTTGACCTTGACCCTGTAAAAGGCGGAACATTGGGGCGCAGGATCAGCAAAAGTTATAGGTGTCTAGAGTTTGACTATGACTTGCAACTTACACACCAGAATTTGAAAAAATCCGGTCAAGAAAATGCGGCAGTATCAAGGCACACAAGCAGACCCTGAAAAAATGTACCTTTTTGTGTACAAGACGGACCAAGCGAGGGCGCCACCCCACAAAACAATAGCGGTCTGTCGCTTTACCATAATACACCTTCATTACCAAATTTGAAGATTGATCGAGAAGAAATGCAGCTGGTAAGGGCCGCTCACAAGAAAATCTCTGCGGCGCGGACGCTTGGCGGGCGCGACGAGGCCAAATCCATAGTATCCTCGAACCAGTTCGGGGATACAATAAAATATGCTAATGCTTTAATGCATTATTTACTGTATATGATTAATTTTTTTTTATAAGAAAATTAAATTTGGCTACACAGTACTGTTCTAAGAAAAAGCCTGCAGCCTCTTTTTTTGTACCCAAAATGTAACTTAATTTTCATTTTCTCTGGAAAAACATTTCCATCATCTCTATACTCCGAAGTATATTCAGACATTCTGATTTCCTCTGTGAAGTACAGTTGTTCTCTAAGGCATGAATACTATACTCCAACAAAGTCTAAAATTCAATGATATTATGTGTACAACATAAATGGAGGGTTGCTCAGTTATATTCACATTGCCAATTTTGTACTAATCTTTGGAAATTTCAAAAATCCATCTCTCTTTTCTGGGGGGGGGGTCTGATTTTTCTCAAATGTCACTGATCTATTCCTCCCATATTTCTATTTAACTGTTTTCTCTTTAAAGAGAATGCACAGCACAGTACTGGTTGATTACTTGCAGAACAACAACATTTAATATCAACTGCTTTCAAACCTTCTGTGAACAGATGATATTCTCAAAATGTCACTATAGTACAGGAGAGAGTAGTTGAAAACAACAGAACACTTCGTTTTCGACATATATGTTACACAAATCCCCACTGCTGACAAAGTACTAATACAGAAATCTATATGTGGGACTATGTTAATTGTTGCCATACACACTGCAGCAACGGAGCCTACTCCGTTGGGTAATCAAACTGCCAATTCCTCAACTTTTTATTGCACATGAAGTGAATTAGTCCCACATTAAAATGCAAATGTAATTTACTCTCAGCTGGAAAATACGAAAATGTAAAATTTTGATGAAAGATTTTCCATCATCAACCAGTACTGTGTGTTCTCTTTAAGTTTTGACAACCACACCATTTTCAGGTCTGTACACATAATCAAAAAATGTGAGGTTTAATTGAGGTACAAATTATCATCATCATTATCATCACCGTCGTCGTCATCAAAAACAGCAGCAGCATCAGCAGCAGGAACATCAATATTTCATATGTTTTCCCATTCTGTGGAGTTGTATATATCATTTCCTTCACCAAATAATGGGATGATAGATTGTACACTCCCAAATGGTTTGAATACAGTCATGTAAGATTTCAGCTATCATTTTGACATAACCATTAAATGTACTTCTGAAAATGATACAGTCTATAATATTTAGTTATGTATTACCATAAAAAGGCCCCAGCAACCCAAATGCATGTTGACTTTACATCAAATAAGACCTGTATGAAGCCTTGTGACCTTTGACCTTTTAACTCCAAAATCTACTTAGTTCATTGGTGCCGAAAATACATACATACTTCACCCAAGTAACATCAAAATCCGACGTACCGATCTTAAGTTATCGTGGTAACAAGCCCAAATCAGACATATTTTAGGCCCTGTGACCTTTGAATCCAAAAATCTAATCAGTTCATTGTTACCTCATGGTACATACTTGGTCCTAGTCAAAATCCGATCAGCCAGTCTTAAGTTATCGCGGTAACGAGAACCGATAACAGACAGACGGACAACCCCAAAACATAATACCTTCGGCAACTTTGTTGAGGAGGCATAGAAAAAAAAAAAGTTACATTTAGATATAAATAACCTTTCCAAATACCAGCATATCAGTACAGCCTGAAATTCTCTATGAAGGTGAACTGATATTTCCAAAATAAAATATTTCCAAAACAAAGACATTTGATGACATAAATGGTACCCCAGGGTACCAACTAGAAATTCACCATTTTGTTGAATTATTTATTTATTTTTTTAGCACTGTACCCTGGGTTACGAAATTACGTAAAAGTTATGTAATAAGTGTGAAAATAATAAATTTAGCTTCATTTTTACCCATTTTACGTAAGTTTACGCCTTTTTGTTGCGCACTTGCGCAGGTTATGCGTCATAACCACTGATTTCAGTGATCATGATTGCATACTTGCCAACCGTCCTGATTTTTCCAGGGCAGTTCTGGTCTTATTACAGTAACTAGGCGGTGCGTTCAACAACAAAAACGTAGATTAAAATAAGAATAGAAAATGAATGACCAAAATAAATGAAACTACTGAACCAAGTGCATTGGTTACTATAGTGAGTTTAATGCAACGCCCAAATTGTAATGCAAATGCCGTGTTTACATTCACTGGTGAGTGCCAGAACAAAAGCTTTGTTTCATGCATGCTTTTTCTCATAACAAAACTTTTGGTTCAGCTGTTTCAAATATTTTTCTCATTCGCACTCTAATCTCATTTTTTTAATTATGTAAACTTTTTATTGTTTACTGTACCGCCTAATAACTGTAATAAGACCAGAACTGCCCTGGAAAAATCGGGATGGTTGGCAGGTATGTCATTGAAGAAAATACATTTTTGGACACAAGAGGGCACTGCACAACGCGGTACACCGGGATACAACGGTAACCCGGGGTAGCGCGTGGTGCATCATTTGTGATGTTCACCCTGTCAATGGAC
>JZLH01S0039132.1:17282-35313 GCA_001188425.1 Eucidaris tribuloides
CTGCCGGATTCTAGATGTTTCAAATATGAATCTGACGCATTATTTGCTTGCCACTTTATCCACATATTATGATTTGCATGAGGGGGGAAATGAACCTTCATCTTCAGCGGAGGAAAATCACATACAAGCAGGAGAGAGGGAGATTTTGGAAAATTCACTCAGTGATCTCCCTGCACAAAGCTCGGGGATTTTGGAGTCTCCTGGCATCCAAAGAGATCAATTTACAAACTGTAGGCATAAAGTAGACTTTATCCTTGACATGCAGATATTTTTGGAGTGAGGGGGCAGGTGTCGCCGAACAGACCTCCAGAATGCGGGACCTGGAGTTTAGTTTTGGCCTGGCACCTGTCCAAGAACGACGTTGTTAGTGACTCCTCTGTAGTGGCACTCGCCTGGCGATCTGACTGTGCGCTGACGCGCCAGGATATTGGGAGAGGAAACTGCGTCGATCCGTGCTGACCGGTAAAGCTGGGCGTACAGTGATGTCAATGGTACTTGTCGGACAATTGATCTCATCTCTTCTTGTCGCATGTGATAAGCATCTATGGATATGAGAACATGATTAGATGCTAGTGCTTAAATACAAAAATATAAGTTAAAGATTGCGTATTAAAAGAATTGCCAAGACCACCACTTCCTTTATATCATTACCAAATATGGTAGTTAAGTATTACAAATGGTGTGTGCGAAAGTGAAAATCAGAAAGTTAAAAATAATAAAAACACTGCACATCAAACAGGAAAACAATCCTACTTCACGGGGTTTGATTACAAGATTGCTTTCAATCAAGTAACCTCATGTAATGATTGATCTGTTTTGATGATACTGTTTCACCAGCTGGAAGTTAGACTATATAACACAATTTGTAATTCTACTATTACTGGACTGTAGCCTAACAAATCTTGAAGGCTCGTGACCCGTTTAAATTCCGACAAGGTATATTTCAGGGTGATGACCCATCACCACCCTTACTAGATACTTCAAAACAAATGAAAAGTTTGATTAATACATTGAATGAGCTACAAATACGTAACATTTTTTTAGCTCATGGTTTTGTCTTGTACATCGAACATAATCTCACAGCGAATAATAAAACGTTAGCTTCCCATACTACACTTGGGGTCTTAAAGGTATCTGGTAACATTTACCCAGATATAAATAAAATCTGAGCTTCATGATTCCCCATGCTACCATTGTCTTCGATAAGCCCGTCTAAAAATGACGGCCCCTCAAAAAATTGTATTTCAAAAGATTACTTTATGCTTTAAAAGTGAAAAATCGTAAGTTGATCGGATTCACCTGGCCCATTTTCTCCCATAGACTTACGCTGTGTACATCTACGCTATTTTAAACTCACCCGAGTTTTAATTGTTTATTCATGCATAAACTTCGCCATTGACAGTGGTAACTTCCAAAACTTTTTTATTTCTAGGGTGTTTATTTGTCATATGACATACTATGCGTAGTTCAGATATCAAAATTTGATCAATTTTTAAATTGAAGCCTCCACAATGTTTGCCTATCACTTTAAAAGAATAAAACCATCCAAAGTGTTTAGATTCACTGTCAATAACAAATGTACATTCAAGAAATCTACTTCATTCCAGGTTGACATCATAACATTCTGTCGCCTGAACGAGACAGATGACCCGTTTAAGTTTCTTGGTCATTAGTGTCGCACAATGACAAGTCCAGTACAGTGTATGAATATCTCAGTGAACATTATAACGACAGGATTATGTAACAAAGTGCATCTCTGTACGCTCGAATACAAATTGCAAATTTATTCACGGCGATTTTTGCCACCATCAGATCCATCTCACCGTGAATGATCTGTGTCAATCCATCTGAAGCAGTTGGGATGCTTCATCAAATAAGTATGTCAGAAATGGTCAGGTCTTGCTCATCCGGCCACCTTGGCAATTCTTCACGTGCCGGACGGCCTGGATATCCATATGATTTCTATTTATACAACGAATCCCATACTTCTTGCCCATGTTTATATCTGAGAGAGAGGGTGATTAGAAAGGTTAACAATGTTTGATCGAAAATCTAAAGAGAAGGAATCTATGCGACAAAGAAAGTTTCTGCGTACTGCATTACAATTTGAAAAATCATTGGAATGATATTCACATGCAAATATTCCATCACTAAACAGAAAGGTTGTGAAAAACATAATCATTAAACAGGGAGTCTCAGAGTACTGGCGAATTATGTCAAAAATTAGCCGTACAAGGAAAAACACTTGAGTTGCATTAGTTCAGAATCAAGACATTCACAATGGAAAAGCATGGCTTACAATGAACGAGTACACGAAGCTTCAATGCCGTAATGCTTGACAGAGTCACTGAAATACCAGGCAAATTGCTCACCCTGGAGGTAAGAGAATGAATGACAAGATGCTCAAAATGCAGGTTAATCGGGAGACACTCATCAATTTCTTAACCAATGTTACCATTGCTTTAGATCAAGCGCTTTATTGTAGCGTCACAACATTTTATGTCACATTCTTAACATGATAGGCTAACATTGTGGAGCTTCAATTTAAAAAAATGTCAAACTTTGATATCTGAGGTACATAGTAGTGTTCAAATGGACAAATAAAGATCCATAAAATACAAAAGTTTGGAAAGTTACACTGCCAAATGGCAAGTTATGCATGAATTAAACAAATAAAAATCGCGGATGCGAGTTTAATGCATAGGTGTACACCAGTAAGTCTATGGGAGAAAATGGACAAGTGAATCTGCGTCAACTTACGCATTTGTTTTTCACTTTTTTAAGCACTTAAATAATCATTTGAAATACCACATTTTTTTCAGGCTTCATTTTTGGACCTCATCAAAGACACTTGGAGGGTGGAGGATTATGTGGCTCAGATTTTTTAAACTGTGGTTATCCAGTTACCTTATAAAGTTACCGTTTGGCCTCTAGGATGGTGACGTAACAGTGGACCCAATTGTACAATGTGACCTCTCAGGGCGTCCACTTGAAGTGGCCAGTCCGAGACAGACATAACCCGCACTACACATTCCTCCTTCAATGTACTCAAACGGAATTTGATCCTGATTTGTGTATTTTGGAAAAAAGAGAAGAAACTACCTGATCATTGAACTCACCGTACCATTCGAAACAAATTGCTTAAAGCAAATGATGTTCAAAACTAACAAATACGGCCAGCAATGATTCTCAGATATGAAGCCAATTGGCTTTTACTGTAGAATTTAACTTCCCATAGAAATAGGTGTTCACGGGCTTTCGGTCACTCAGACAATGCCAATAGACTGAAAAGGTTTCTTTCGATTTCAGGGAAAGCCGTCTTTTGAAGAAATTGCTGAATAACATTGGCATCATTGCAATATATCCTCATTTGTAATCTATTGTGCCATAAGAACCAGTGTGGCAATGTCATGATCTCTATTAATAGGGGACTGTGTCTTCTTGAACGAGGGAGACAAGAAAGTACCATCAAAATTCAAGTTAAACCTGGAACTTTGATATATGAACGTGTCATTGCATTTCTTTGATTATGTATTTGGCCATCTTCATGTGAAGGTGTCTGCGGGTCGAAGCGCCGCTGTTTGTTGCACGGGTCCAGAAGGGGGCTGGAGGGGGGGTGCAGGTGGGTGGTGCGGATCTGGCGTGGTGCTGGTTGCGTGGCTCGCCGTGGCGCTCTTGTCATGGAATGGGGTACTCCAAATCCATGAATAGTCTCTTACGTGCAGCTGAATACTATAATATATCTTAACATTAATATGTATGTAATAATTATAATGCATGCTAATTAGGTCAAATCGGCCTATTTTGGCAACATAAGACATACAACAAGTGAGTTAACTTAAATTTAAATCACCAACGTGTTACATGTGGAACATCTTACTCTTTCGTGTTATAAAAAAATTAAATATCAAGAATTGTTTCTTTACAAATGCAGCTGTTTACATAATGCATTCCTAACTATAGCCGAACCTGCATTTGCTGAAAATCCAACTCTCTTTGGTCAACAGTTATGCCAATTATATCATGATATATCTAAGTGTAATGTTCATAATTTACTCCCATTCCTGACTTGTTACATATAATGAATTGTTTTATGTAAACATATCTTTGTAAAATACATAAACTTTAAAGTAAAAAAAAAATACATCAAATTCTTGCCATACATTATTCAATAAGCATAATACAGGTGCAGCCCGAATGCAGCGTGACAATAACTGTTCGTCCATTCTCTGTTCTTAATTTGTTTAATCACTTGTGATTGTAATATATATTTACAGTTATTGTAATGTAATATATGTCATTTTTAATATCTGCCCTTCATAACCGCTCATTCAGGTATGACTGCGGCTTTTTACACTTGTTTGTATTATTATTCATTTTCCTTTGTTGTCTGTGATTTATATGGCCATAAAGTGATGATTAGAATCAAAATCTGAATTTTACACTGGTGGCAGCTGTGAGGAATTCGAAACCCATGCCATGAAATAAATGTGTGTAGAAACTGATGAGTAGTTCACCATAAAAAATGTGAGGTACGAATCAAGATGATTGAATTGAAATCATAGCAAAAAACATATAATTCAGAAAATGGAAACCAGTAAATGAGACTCTGCCGAACTTGGAAAGAAAGGATATTGGAATTGAAGATGATACGATTCCATCTTATGAAACTATGAACGGGACCAAGCACCCCAGGCCAACTAGAAAACTGATGAGTGGTTCATAATCATAAAAAATGTTTGAGGCGTTACCAAATTCAATGAAGTTGAATTTGAAATCACCAACAAAAATTAATTCAGGAAAATGGAAACATACAAGAACTATTACATAAAATTAACTGGAGTATCACTGAGAAGACGACATCGACAGAAATATCTGGATGATAATGGACAAAATCTTCAGATCAGATCTTTCAATTTTACTCATAGTGGCAGCGCAGATCATTTTAGAAATTTCCATATCTTCACAAAATTTTTAGAAGAAACTTGAAAAACTATTTGCTTAACCAAATTGTTATTGCTTTAAACCATATGTGTATGATTATCAATCCACAAGATACACTGTCATTAATGTATTAATTTTTGTATAATTTTAACCATTGAAACAATTAACTTATCAACAATGTGTACTTGTCTTTTTGTCTTTGTAGACTTTTTTGACATCTTTTTTTTCTCGGGATCATGTTAATAGGTTATTTAAAACTTTTTATAGATTCCGCCACATTTACATTTATATTGTTAAGTCATCGGTTTTGTCTTGTTCTTAAGTGTTTCAATGGTCATTTAGTTTTGTTTTTTGTTTTGTATCTACAATAATTCTGATATGTTTGCTAAATTGTAATACTGTATGCTTTTTAATGGAAATGTGGACAATAATTTATGTTCGTTCAATTCAACTATTCACATGGAAATATCACTGAGTATCAGTGGGAAGATGACATTAAAGATGATACTCTGCCGAATCTGGAGAAGAAAGGATATTGCAAATTGAAGATGATCTGGATTCAAATCACCTTTAAAATTAAGGAACACCAAGCATCCATCCAACTGAAATGATGAGTGGTTTAAACATAAAAAAACGTTGAGGTACGAGAATTCAACGATGTTGAATTGAATATCCACATACTATCTCGGGATCATGTTAATAAAGGTTTTATTAAAAAACTTTTTATGATTCCGCCACATTTACATTTATTCAGAAAATTAGAAACTAGAAACAAGAATTATTCATTAAAAATCACTGGGCATCAGTGAAGATACATCACAGAAGTACCTGGATGATAACGACAAAATATTCAAGATCAGATTTTTATATTTTTACACTGCGTTGCAGCAGTGGGATTCGAATCCATATACTGCTATCTAAGTTCTTAGTCTTCACCTGCCAGCCCACAGGTACATGTTCTCTTTTTTCCATTCTCATTAATTGTATACAACCATTGTCTATGGACATGATCTTACCATGGTCTACACATGCACTCTCTTTATCTCTTATTGGTTGCGTTTATATTATAACTTTGCACTGCAAATATTCGTTTTCTAGTGGTTCTTTTGACTGTATTAGTATGTAAAATTAATCTGAGTTACCCTGTAAAGCAAACTGGTTGGAATTAACATCAGTGCTTTATTCTTGGTTTTGCAAAGTAGACACACTCTGCTTGACTTGTGCTTATTTAATTTGTGTTAGTTTTCAGGAGTGATTTGCAGCATAGTCGTACTGATTGATTTTGTTTGTCTTGATCGGTAAGAGTGACAATCGCGTTATAGCTCTGTTTCTACCTTTAAATTAAATATTTTCAGGAGTTTACAAAGTTTAAGATGCATTATGTCATGAACTTGTTGTTTTATGAAAAAACTAAAACAATATGCTACCTAAATATTGTTTCCGTGAGTTCAAATTTTGCTCAGATAGTCTTCACATCACAGCAGTCAGTGTGTGGGTTAAATGGGTCGCTGCCATGAACTTTGCATGAACCTCGACTAGTGGCCATGACAGGCCCAGCCAGAAACCACACTGTAATGAAATAGTCGTTAAAAATCATGGGCTGTCACTTTCCAACTTTTGTTTACTCGTCCAGATTTTCACTTAGAAACTATGTAGTCTACCCAAGGATTTATTGAGAGGAATTATAATCTTCAACATTGTGAATGAATTTAGCTGATTGATTCATTTGATTTTTTCTGGACGTGCAAATCCTGAATCCAATCTTTAAAAAACATGTGTGTTTGTCTACAAACGGGGTCAACTCAATCAAACCAACTCTGCCATGATGTCAAGTGAGACGCTGAAAATTAATTGCAACACTTTGAAAAAATACAAACATGTCCTAAAAAGGCCTTTTCAAACTTAAATTCATAATCAAATGGCTCTTTGATGCTGGATAAACAGCCAAACTAAGTACTTTTATGAGCCGCGGGTTTAAAAAAACTTTCACAGGTGGACTCGGCATGGGCGAATTGAACCCCACGAGCCTCCTGATTACTTAGACAGGCTTTATAACACTTGACCACGAGTAGCACTGATAGCCAGAATAATAATTCATAGGCTCTAATCTACAAAAATGTTGTTGTTAGAATTGTTTGAAATAATTATTTTGATGTCGCTCAAGATTAATGATACGTTTTGTTTCTCAGCGCTGGAAATTTTCCACACCAGCTTCATAAAACACTTATTTTAGTGTTTATCCTGGCTGTTGAGAGCCAAAACTATTAACTATTAATCTTGGCCGATGCACAAAAATAATTTATTAAACTTAATTCAGTATTGCATGCAAAATTACTGTTCATGGCATATCATCGCATTTGATATCACGCAATTTTGCAAAGGCTGTAGTTGTGTCAGAACACGAGCACAATAGTGATCAACTGGCACACCAGCTACTTCATCCACCGTCCAGAAAGCCCGCTGTGCTATCACTGAACTAACAAAGGACTTCATCCAACGTCACAACAACAAACATTCCAAAAACACAAGAAACAATCCCGCAACAGGGAGATCAAACCAGTCAACATTCTACAACCGTACTCAAACAGGTTCATCTATCACCGGCAGCCACAAACGTTCTCTAGATCCTAGCAACGTCAAATGCCTCAGTTTTCGCAACAATCAGCCTCAGCACTCCTCCCCAGCTGAGGGACTGTCATCTCTACCACTCACCTAAAAGGAACAATCCCCGTCACTCGCAAACAAGAGTACCTCAGTTCTGATTACCTCCTGGATCATCGCAGCTATGACAACATGCCTCCAAAGAGAGCATTTCGTTTTGATCAGACGTCTTCATTTTGTGTCCTGAGTTCTTCTACATTAGTTAATTTCTTATAGGTGAAGACTCTTTATGAATACTGCTTCGTCCATTCAAACAGCATGGCATGCAAATTGGCGAGATTGGAATGTGATCATGAAATTGCAACTCAATGTAAGTTGATAGATTGGTAGCAATCCAGCTAAATATTAAAATATGCAGAAAATTTCAAAACTTGTATACTTGTATTTTTTGGCGGTGGAAATTTTCTACTTTATTCATTATTCTTAGGAAAAAATAGAGTATACAATTATACTGGTGTTTATCCATCCTTCTATATGGGCAGAAACGATGTGGACATGAAAAAGTCAGATGAAAACAGGAATCAATTACATTGAGATGGCACATGCTCAGACTGCCGACCAAATGAGGAAGCACGGCACACAAAAGATCCCGAACCTTAATGTCAAGGAATCAGCTTACTGAAAAAATACCACGAAGACTTTGGGTACTTTGGACATATTTGCAGAATGCGTATAACAGATTTGTAAAATGTTGGACTCCACGGAAATGTACAAGCAATAGTACAGGGGAGAGACCAGCCAAAAGCATGGATCGATTGTGTCAAAAACGACTTGCCTCCAGAAACATCAAGCAATCTCAAACAAGACAAAAGAATAACTGGAAGATTGGAAGCTGTGCGAGATGTAGTGATGATGCGTGGTGGTAGGGAAAGTAATTAAAATCATTTTCTTTCATGGTTTTCACACTAAATAATGAAATTTGTAATGGGTTGGCAGCTTTGAAATGGACAACTGGTAATGTTAAACCTTACCTGACGTGAAAAAGGACAAGAATGTCCACTGCCCTGTACTCTCCTCGCGGTCAGTTGCAAATCCAACTTGAGTTGAAAGGTTCAATCGATGGGGAATTCGACTGTACCGATGATTTACGTAGGCTGCCACCATCAGTTTGCGCAAATCGAACGCCCGTCCGTTGAATGTGACTTGAATCTGCGTCGGCTGTCCACGTTTCAGAATGTTGGGAGTGGTCCACCTCACCACTTTCTCCGTCGTTTTTTGCGAAGAATGTCTGGTTTACCTTCTGCTCCAATTCAACTGTTTGAATACAATGTGATGCATGAAGTTACTTTGACTCAAATGATTATGGCAACCAAATTCCTTATCTTATCATAGGTCTACTGAAAGGGTGTTTTGTAGTTTAAACCCCCCCCCACTCCCTTTGCAGAAACACCCAAAATCCCATTTGGCAAGAAAAAACGTTTAAAAGAATTGGACAAACAGTGATTTGTGGACTTTGATTTTGCACCATGGCATATGCTCCCTTTGAGACGTGATGAGCTTTTTAAATGTTTGTAATCAATTTGTACCTATAGAACAGTCCCCCACCCAAAAAAAAATCTTGGGTAAGCCTATGGTGGTTGCATATGCCGACAAAGAGAATAAATGATCCTGGATTTATTTCACAATCTAGGACACTGGAATTAGAGCCTTTATCGCACTGCTGGTTAAAAATTTTGCTTGAAGAATTTCCTCAGTTGATGCATGTTAGTAAATTCGGTCTTACAGAGTGATAATATGCATTCTTTGTGTGCTGTGGCCATGCATTGTAATGCCTCCAAACCAAGGATAAAAGTAAGTCAGCTCCACATTTAGAGCAGGGACGTGGTGAAAATAGGGACGGCTCCGCTATTTACCTACCCAGTGCAAATGATTACAAATTGATAAGCAATCATATGAGGGCATCATCATTTTTTTTTAATTACTGGGAGGGGTGCAAATCAGATTCCCTGTTTTTAAGTTGTTACGCATTACCAATTTCATAATTCCGGATCAAGCCTTGCGATATCACTGCCGTGAAAGCGACTGTGCATCCGGTTCGGCCATGACAGTGAACTCAATCATCATCGGCCGGGAGATTAGCGCAGGCAGGAGAAGTGTACTGCGCCTCATCAGTCACTGTAGTTAAAACCTCTGAACTAGACAAATACAAATTAGAGACCAGATTACAGACTAAGAGTCAAATCGAAGAGTATAGAATATGAAGTACTTAAGTCACATTGACGAAATTGAGTTAGTGAATTTGTTTCGAAGTATTACACGCAGCAGAAATTTTTGTGACAAAAGTTGGTAAATTGACCGCTTCCTTAGTAGGGGTCGGGAGGGTAAACCCGGGCGTCAAACTTTTAACTTGTCTAATTTCTGTCAAATGTATCTCAAATTACTCGACTTTAGTTACAAGGATTAAGAAAATATATAATTTAATCTTGTATTTTGCTGCTTTTGTTGATGAGATATGCGGTCACTTTCCCGTCAAATGGTAAAATGAGTCAAATTAAAACAAGTCCCATTTTGACAAATTGCATATCAAATTGTCTCGTCTTATGGAGACATTCCAAAAATATATACAATTATGTTTTTGAATTCATCTATTCAGAGAAATGCATGTTTTCCTGAGGAACCCTTGTTTTCCAGAAGAAGACAGTACTTAAGTCACATTATTGATTTTTGATTATTGAAATCAAGTGTGACAATGCTTGTTTTATCCTATATTCATCTATTTTGTCAATTAACATTTCACCAAGTTTGGATGTACAACTCAAACAATTGTGATCTTAGTATTGATGTGACTTCAGTACTCTTATTTCTATTCTCTTTCAATGTCATGTGAACGGCGGGCAGCAAGAGGTACCAGGACTCCACTTCAGGTTTGATGCTGGGAGCTAGCGATGAGTGCCTGATTGATTGGCTTTGTAATTGTTCTGTATTTTGGGCCATGATAATTCCTTTCTTAATTTACATTTTTATTCTGTAAATAATTTGTTATACACAATTTTGAGAATTTGCGCCTATATCGCATCACTATCAATAATTACCTTGACCTAGATGCGGGCATTTTCTTTCGCTCTTTGGTTCTGAGTTCAATATTCTTTTTCTAAGAGCATAGAGACCCTGTCAGTGGTATTATGCGCTATATAAGAACGGTGAATGATATTATTGATTGTTATTAAGAGTGTCTTTTGCCACACCTTAAATTAAAACATTGTGCAGAATACAGTCTGTATTATTAGAAAAAATGCTATTTAAGAACCTTTAGCAAAGTTGTAGGAACTAGAAATCTCTATTTATGGATTTATTAAAGTAAATAGTTGACTTCGTTTTTGAGTTTTTTCTCATAGAGACAAATACTCTACAAGCTCCACTAGTCTATTTTCAGAACCTTACATGTGCATGGGGTCATCAGTTTATGTATGTGTAACATTTACTTACCAATTTACAAAGTGTAGTAACATATGCCATTTAGAACATGGCCGACATTTTATGCATTTAGCTCATGTAGATATAGATTCATTAGACTTATGGATAAATACTGAATATGTGCCCCAACTGAGGCTGGTATTACAATTGTGCTGACATTGCATGGAGGTCTCTTTCTACCTCAGCCAGACAGTAGCCACCTGGGCAGCTGGTGCACAATGAGGCCTTGTACACATAGATGACCATGCATTCCTTTAGAGTACAAGACCAACCGTTGGCAGCAGAAGTTGATCAATGCTCCATATAAGCACTTGGTAACAGGCCTCAACTACCTAAATGAGTGCTTTTAGAACAGTGTGCCTAGACATACACTACACCAGTATTGTGCGTTTTTCTAAGATCTAGGTAATTTGTAATCGTTCAGATTTCACGACAAAAGTCCTGTCTATAAATAGGCCTAAGGCGCTGAATGTTTTGTTGTGATTATGGGAGGAGTGCAAAAGTCATTCCCTGCCTTTAAATACCAAATATGTCTAATTGTCTATGTCATTCCAGGCTGTGAACAACAGAATACAATGCTTCAGTCGAAAAAATTATGAAGCGACATGATCATTCATGCTGTTATTAGTGATCCTGATAAGGTCTAAAAATAAAGTCCTCGAAAAAATTGATCATTTTTGGTGCATTTAAAAAGTAAAAAATCATATGACGAATGACAAGTCATTCCAGTTTCCCCATGAACTGTTGTGTTACAGATTTTTATTCCAGAAGGACATGATCATGTCACATATGTATATGTTTATACTTTTGGTAAAAATGACAGCACAAAAACTGTTATATGTGTCTAGGGTGAATCAAACACTATCATAGTAGTTCAGATATCAAAGTTTACTGCGTTTCAATTGGGGCTTCTAGCTATGTAACACAATGCCCTGTATTGTCTTACCGCTACATTTCTTACAATGTTGTTTCATCATGAATAGACAATCAAAAAAAATCTTTTGATATTATATATAGGTCATGGGGGTTACAACAAGATGTTTCTTTAAAGAACAAAATCTTACCTTGATGGGGTCTTGGTTGTTTTCTGTTGATTGTCCAGTCATGAAAAAAAAAATATTATTAAAAATAAATAGTTTAACCTTAATAGCTCTACAATATAAGAATCGTTCAAATTAGATTGGCTTGAAGAAATGACAAAGAAGAAATACTTTCATATTTGCATTAATTTATAAGTTAATGTCTAAGGCAAAAATCTACAAATAGATCATACAAATTAAACACAGAAATCAGTCAAAATATAGATTGGAGAGGGAAGAAAAAAAATAACGCATTAGTTGCAGATGGAGTTTTGAAGAAATGATAAATTATGGCCTATATTTATGATTCAAATCCCCACCTAGCTCGATAATACATATAAGCCGAAACAGAATCAAAGCTGTTAGAAATGGACAAACAGGAAGTATGTTTAAAACTGTGGGATGACAAATCCTTTTCATCTGTTGCTAACATAGAGTGTCGTGGGGGCGCGAGCATAGTAATACGCCCGGCTGCTAACGCGGAAAATGAAAACGATGTCACTGCTGACCTTGACCTTTGACCTTTTTGACCTCAAAGATCAATTAGGCTTCCTGGGATTCCATGTAGTATCATACACCACCAATTATATGAGCCTAGGCTATAAGTTAAAACTGAAGTTTAATCGGTTTACAAGGATCACAAGGTAAGAATGAAAAAATGTCACTGTGACCTTGACTTTGGACCTTCGACCTCAAAATCAATAGGTCCTGGGATTCATGTAAGTATTTCATAACACCAAAATTATATGAGTCTGGTGTTAAGTTAAATGAAGTTATCGCGTTTACAAGGAAAGTTAATGGACGGACAGACGACAGCCGATGGACACCGAGCGTGATACCATAATACGTCCCTAGCGCGTATAAAAAGGAAGCAATTCACAAAACACTTCTAATTTCAGTAATTAATGTTTTTGGAATATCTTTAGCATACTGCTTCTTCAGGCAAAAATTGGAGATAAGAAAATATTATATTCTATTGAAAGATATATCTTAAGTGCTAAAACAACACGATTTTTAAACTCATTTGTACCATATTCGATCTAGACAGGTTTGAAGTAAAGGGTGAGGGTTGTGGAGGGAGGAGGATCGTGGGTCTGTATCACACTCAAAACAATATTCATATTAATTACACTTTCATATTCATAATGCATACACATTATTCTTTTAATGAAATATTGGCTTAATTTGTAATTTTTAGGTTTTGTTTAACTCTTCAATTGTAATAAGTTCTCATACAGTATTATTATGGTATAATTTGTTATCTTTCACCTGGCATTAATGAAGTTTTTTTATCTATTAAATTTGATTGTTTGATAGAGGCTTTTTCATTGCAAATTTTGATGTAACAAAATTAAACCAAAAATAAACCATCAAAGATTTGCTTTTGTTTCTTTTTTTCCTCAATCACACAAAATTTTATTGCATAACATTACAACTGATCAGTGGGGGCATCAACGATTTTTTTTCTTGTTTGTTTGCATGTTTTTGTTTTGTATTATATATCCAAAATTAATGAACTTTCTGTTGTAAGTAAGGCATTTTGTTTAAGTTATTATTTCTTTGTTGTTGTAATTTGTTCACTTGGATTGAGAAAGGGGGATGCACCGCATAGGGTGAAGTGGAGGGAGGGGGTTAGAGCAATTTCTGTGAGGGTGAGGTAAATCTGGCCACCCCCGTAGTCTGGGACTAAAGCGGATTTAAAACCTGGATTACTACTATATAATTACTACTTCAATTTGCCAAAGTATGACACAATTTCAGACGACCTAAAAATTGACCTCACCTGATATTCCCCTGCAGGACAGTGCCGAGAGGGTCACATTGCCGAATTCGACCCCATTATCCCCCGAGTTGTCTCCGAGATGGACGCTGGAGACGGGCAACTGGTCCTTGTCGGAAAGGATGCCAGCATCTTGTTGTGTGGTGGCACTGTTGATATTACAGTTGCACAACGACATGCCACCCGCACAATCTGTACGAGGAGAAAATCAAGATGAGATATAATTTCGGTCAAGTTCTGCACATTCTCTTAACTCTTTGCCCAGTGCATTATGAATACCTAGGCCACTGGATTATTTTCAGATCCCCCAATAAACAATGCATTATATATGTGTTCACTCATGCATGAGTAGCCCTCCACTCGACAGAAAATAATGTATTGTTAGTACTGGGGGAACGGTGTGAATAGATGAAAGAACAGGAAATACATTGTTCTCGTAGAATTGAATACTTAGGCACTATTCCTTGTTCATGCAGACGGTCGACAAGAGTCGATGGTAGCGAGTAAGCAGTGGTGACAGCGATTGACCGTAGCGAGTAAAGAATCAAAGATAAGATAAAGTATTTGTGAAACAACATAATTTTAATATCAACACTTTTGAAACCATCTTTTAACAGATGGTATTCTGAAAATGTCACTCCAGTGCAGTAGAGAGCAGTTGAAAATAACCGAGCACTTCATTTTAAACTAAATTTCTACACAAAGTACTTATACAGAAAGCACCCCCAGTATCTTGCTGCATGGGCGCACCATTGTGTTACTGTTACACAACAGCACGCCATCAGCACAATCTGTACGACGAGAAAATTAAAGACACAAGTTGACAATGACCACAGTTTAAAAAACTCTGAGCTATATATTCCTCCATACAGTCTCTGATAAGGTCTAAAAATGAAGCCCTGAAAAAAAATTGCACTGCAAAGTGATCACTCGGAGCTTTCAAAGAGAGAGAATCTCCAGTATCCAGTGTGATCTTCTCCTGGCCTTGTCTATTTCCACCCACAGACTACTTGTGTTTTAGGTCTGACTAATTTATACTCAGCCTGAGCAATAAATGTTTATTCATGCATACCATGCCAGTGACAGCACAACTTTCCACACTTTTGTACACTAGGATGTTTATTTGTCTATTCAAGCACTATTATGAAGCTCAGATATCAAAGTTTGACAGTTTTTTTTTTAAATTGAAGAAAGGAATTCAGTTTTTGCACATTGCCTTAAAGATATGATTAAGCATTTTGCGAAACATAATTTTAATATCAACTTTTTTCAAACCATCTGTAAACAGATGGTATTCCAAAAATGTCACTCTAGTACAAAAGAGAGAAGTTGAAAACAATACAACACCGAAAATAACATCAACCTTGTATTAAAAAGTCCAGGCACACCCTATCTGTATATTTTCTTCATTTTTGAGCGATTTTTTGATTGAATCTGGTTTTCTCTTTTTGACTCTCACACTGTATATGAATCAACTCTTACAAGTGTTGTATTCAAGATCACAGGTTACCAGATAAGACCAATACCAAGGCCACCAGGAATTGGCCAGTGGAGTCCATGGGTGCAAATCCACGAAGAATTCTATTCATGTGGGGGGGACACAAAAATAGGGTGTCCCCCCCACTTGAAAAGAATTCCTGCGTGGATTTGCGCCGCTGGTGGAGTCAGATAAAACACTGACTCCTATCTTATGTTAAACTGTAGGCACACCCCTTCTGTGCCTTTTCCTCAGTTTTGAGACAGGGTTCCCACAGAAATTTGAAAACAGATTTCCATGACTTTTCCATGACTTTTCCACGACTAAATTGCTGCTTTCCATGACTTCCTTTCTGGCACGATTTCCAAAATCAGACACGTTATGATGGCCTCCACCTCCCCTCACATCCATCCGTTCCACCCACTATCTTACTCATGACATGTAAAGGGTTCCCACAGAAATTTGAAAACAGATTTCCATGACTTTTCACAAATTTTCCAAATTCCCTGACTTTCCATGACCACAAATTTTTCCAGGATTTTCCATGACTGTGGGAACTCTGTGAGAGATTTTTGGATTGGATTTTTGATTATCACTGTATAAGAAGTACGTCCTACAAGTTCTGTATTCTCAGACCGAGACCAAGACTGAGGGCACCAGAAATTGGCCGGTGACCTCAGCTAGAACACCGACTCCTTTACCTTGTGTTAGACTGCAGGCACACCCCGCCTGACCCGTCGGCACCCCGCCCCAGTTCGGCATCTTCTCCCCCCGCCGGTTGGCCCACCAGGTGTACTGCGTCTGGCTGGCCTCGTCCCACAGGACGGAGCCCTGGCAGTCATACGTGATGTACTGACTGCACTCCTGGGAGACCCTGGTCAGGGCAGCCAGCTGGTGGATGGAGGCCCTGTAGGTGATGCGACGGACGTAGCTCCCCTCCCCCTCGTAACCCACCACCGAGATCATCTCCTCGCTGTCGTGGTGGACTCTGGTTTCACCTGTATGCAGTATAATGACAGTTTTTATTTGTATCGGGACAACTTCCCCAGAGGACAATTCACCCCGGGGATGGCTCCCATCTGACAACTCACCCAAAGGATGTCTCCTCCAGAGGACAACTCCCCCAAAAGATGTCTTCTCCGGAGGACAAACTTCCCCTGAGGACAATTCACCCCGGGGATGGCTCCCATCTGACAACTCCCCCGGAGGATAACTCCCCTGGAGGACAACTCCCTGGAGGACAACTCCCCTGGAGGACAACTTCCCTGGAGGACAACTCCCCTGGAGGACAACTCCCCTGGAGGACAACTCCCCTGGAGGACAACTCCCCTGGAGGACAACTCCCCTGGAGGACAACTCCCCTGGAGGACAACTCCCCTGGAGGACAACTCCCCCGGAGGACAACTCCCGTGGAGGACAACTCCCCCTGGAGGACAACTCCCCAGGAGGACAACTCCCCTGGAGGACAACTCCCCTGGAGGACAACTCCTTTGGAGGACAACTCCCCTGGAGGATAACTCCCCTGGAGGACAACTCCCCTGGAGGACAGCTCCCCTGGAGGATAACTCCCTTAGAAGACAACTCCCCTGGAAGACAACTCCCCTGGAAACAACTCCCCTGGAGGACAACTCCCCTGGAGGACAACTCCCCTGGAGGGCAGCTCCCCTGGAGGACAACTCCCCTGGAGGACAACTCCCCTGGAGGACAGCTCCCCTAGAGGACAACTCACATAGCGATCTGCTCTGGTTATTCAAACTGGTGGAGTTGTCTTTAGGGGGAGTTGTCAGGTGGGAGTTGTCCCGGGAAGTGGTCCTTAGGGAGAAAAGTCATTGAATCATCTTCAATGCTAACATGTGGGGATTTCCTTGATTTTCTTGATGAGAGTTTATACATTATGCATAATAACTGATATTAACAACAGGACCACAGTAAATAATTATATTTCAGTCAATAATTATGATCTACCTTCCAAGCCAATCAACAGCCACATCCACAGGAGTGAAGATATTGTCCAGGGCAAGATTATCAGATGCAAACGTGTTGTCAGAATCAATGGAGTGTCTTTCGATGGATCGGAGGACGCTGTCAGTGAAATAGATGTTGCCTACGTAGGAAGGAGAGTAATACAAAAACTTGTACAGCATGTCCCCCAAAAAATGTCCCTCTGATAGACTGCTGAATTAAATCCAAAATCAAGTGTCATTCACAGCTAAATTAAATCCAAAATGAAGCGTCATTCTATAGTCAGTGTTCAGATTTAGAAAGCCCATTTTATTGTCTAACTTTTGTGAAAATTCCATTGGTCTTGCTTCATTGGTTTTGAATACACAGTCTATTATGTAACAGCAATGCTTTTCAGCCCATTCCACGTTTAACAATGCTACATCAAAGCATCATCAACCTAAATGAAAATCAGGTGCAAGGACGTGCAGGAGAACAATAAAAGTTTACAAGCTGTTCATGGAAGGACAACCATAAGTGGAATACACTCTGTGAAAGCAAACACGACCAGTGAAACAGAACTTTGATTGGTTTTCATTTTAAAAAGTGAATGAACAGTCATTAAACATATTGGCTAATATTTACCACAGTTAAAAAAAATCTGAGCTATATGATTCCCCACGCTACCATTGTCTTTGATCAGGTCTAAAAATGACGCCCTGAAAAAATTGTATT
>JZLH01S0039132.1:35338-53927 GCA_001188425.1 Eucidaris tribuloides
ATGACTTCCTTTCTGGCACGATTTCCAAAATCAGAAACGTTATGATGGCCTCCACCTCCCCTCACATCCATCCGTTCCACCCACTATCTTACTCATGACATGTAAAGGGTTCCCACAGAAAACAGATTTCCATGACTTTTCACAAATTTTCCAAATTCCCTGACTTTTCCCTGACTTTCCATGACCACAAATTTTTCCAGGATTTTCCATGACTGTGGGAACCCTGTGAGAGATTTTTGGATTGGATTTTTGACTACCACACTGTATAAGAAGTACGTCCTACAAGTTCTGTATTCTTGGACCGAGACCAAGACCAAGGCCACCAGATATTGGCCGGTAACCTCAGCTAGAACCCTGACTCCTTACCTTGTGTTAGACTGCAGGCACACCCCGCCTGACCCGTCGGCACCCCGCCCCAGTTCGGCATCTTCTCCCCCCGCCGGTTGGCCCACCAGGTGTAATGTGTCTGGCTGGTTTCGTCCCACAGGACGGAGCCCTGGCAGTCGTAGGTGATGTACTGACTGCACTCTTGGGAGACCCTGGTCAGGGCAGCCAGCTGTTGAATGGAAGTCCTGTAGGTGATGCGACGGACGTAGCTCCCCTCCCCCTCGTAACCCACCACCGAGATCATCTCCTCGCTGTCGTGGTGGACTCTGGTTTCACCTGAAAAAAACAGAATGATGGGTGTTTATTTGTATCAGGACAACTTCCCATGAGGACAATTCACCCCAGGGATGGCTCTCATCTGACAACTTGCCCAAAGGATATCTTCTGCGGAGGACAACTCCCCAAAAGATGTCTTCTCCGGAGGACAACTCCCCAAAGGATGTCTTCTCCGGAGGACAACTCCCCAAAGGATCTCTCCAGAGGACAACTCCCCAAAGGATGTCAGAGGACAACTCCCCCAAAGGATGTCTTCTCCGGAGGACAACTCCCCAAAGGATGTCTTCTCCGGAGGACAACTCCCTCAAAGGATGTCTTCTCCAGAGGACAACTCCCCCAAGATCAAATCAGACTTGTTACACTGGAAACATTGCTAAATCATGCCACGGGATTTGTCCTTGGGGGAGTTATTCTGCAGCTGCCCCCTAAAAATTTGCCTTGTTTCTTTCCCAATGAACCCCCCTCCCAACTCCCCAGTGAGTGATTTTTCGTTCGCTAGTGTAGGAAAAATAATTCTGATGGATTTTGCCACCCTAGAGAAGACCCGGGGGGGTCGCTCTCCACAAGGCCTGTCTCCCACCCGTGTCCAACAGCCTCAGAAAAGCACCCTAAACGGCGTAACCTACATAACCAAATTTGCAACCCTTAATGGCGTAACACATCAGAAAAGCTAACCTAAATGGCGTGACTCCCAGGAAATCCACGTATTCTGATACCCTAATTGGCGTGAACAGGGAATCCACTAATTTGATACCCTAAGTGGCGTAAACAGTGAAATCAACTTATTTGATACCCTACCCAAGTGTCCTTCTCATCTAAAACATTGTTGTACATTGCACAACCCGAAGAGGTTTACTTACCAATTCATAAATAATTCTCCTAATTATCAAACGTTCATTTTGGAGATGTTATCAGATCCACAAAAACTTTGCAAGCCTAAATGGCGAATCTACATAACCAAATTAGTAACCCTAAATGGCGTGACATGTGTGAAAAGGCTACCCTAAGTGGCGATTGCCAGCGAACGGTGCTCAAAAAGGTACCCTTTTTCCAAAAGACGTCGACGACGCCCGAGGGCTGGAAAAGTGACCCTTTACGACGCTTTTTCTGGACGCGGGTGCGTAGCAGGCTGTGTGGAGAGCGACCCCCCCCGGGAGAGAAGATGACTTCATATGTCTGACATTTTCATTTAACTGGCCACGTTCGCCAATTTGCACAAATCAACAAATACAGTGTGTGTAAAAAAAAATTGTGCAAGTGAAAACCGCCCTCTTTGGCAACTAAACAATACTCCTGTGACATCATGCTTACATCAATATCAAGCGCATAGTCATAGCTATCACACAACCTTAGTTCTGTTCAATTTGCTTGTTTTGATCGTGAGATATTTATATTTAAATGCGAAACGGTAAAATCAAAATTGTGCAACTTTCACTACAGTCACTAATACAGGTGGCACAATTGTAATTTCCCCCTTGCATTTGAAAGCTAAGACTATGCCCTTGACCATTATGTAAGCATCATGTCACAACAGTATTTTTAATGGCCAAAGAGGGCGCTTTTAACTTGTAGTATTTTTTTAGACATGCTGCAGCACATCTCCAAAAATTGTACAAGTAAAAAGTACCCTCTCTGACAGTTAGAAATTATTGCTGTGACACAATGCTTACGTCAACATCAAGGGCAAAGTCTTGGCTTTCAAATGCTATTTGTTCTGTTCAATTTGCTTGTTTTAATCTCGAAATATGTTCAGTTAATAAAAAAGGGTAAATCAAAATTGTGCCACTTTTACGGGAAGAGGGTCTGGTACATCATTAATTGTTGTAAAAGTGGCACATTTGTGATTTTACCCTTTTATTGTTAACTAAACATATCTCGGGATTAAAACAAGCAAACTGAACAATACAGACGGCATTTGAAAGCTGAGACTTTGTCCTTGACATTGATGTAACCATCATGTCACGACAGTCTTCTCTAAGTGCCAAAGAGGGCGCTTTGCATTTGCACAATTTTTTTTGAGATGCACTATAGTGACTGTACAATGAGAAGGGATTATCAATAAACACATACGGTTACATTTTAGTAATGTTACGAAAGGCACATGTAACACTGATATTCTGAGTGATATTTTTTCTAATTAAAATCATACAATGAATATGAAAATTTCTAGGATTTCTAAAAAACAATGTCACGAAAATGAGTCATAATCTATATCTTATTTTCACCAAAACTATGAAAGGGAAAATTCCAAAGTTTGGATATGATATGAAAATAATTGTCAGGAATAACTAGGTAAAATCTCACAGTCCCAAAATACTCCACTTTCATGGTGGTTATAGTGATCAGACCAAAATATGCATCCCTGATTTGCATAATAATTTCAAACCCATTTTTACTCCCCCCCCCCCAAAAAAAAAAAAAAAATTGAATTGCCGGGACCTCAAAACTTTGCACTGTATAAACTATCATCAAATTGTCTCTTTAAAATGTCCATCAAGGCAGATCGCCAAATCTGTCTCATACCATGCAGAGCATTCCATGCAAGCGCTCATCTGACCCTAAGAGCCAAGATATTTTCAAGCGCTTAAGGTTAAGTGTTAAATAAATTCAACATTTGGGGTTTACCTGAGTTCATGTCACAGAAGACGATAAATGGATCGACACCATTATCGGGACCATCTGGATCGATGAGGTAATCACCACTCGGAACACGACCAGCAGTGGCTAAGATCTCGGCACAGGAAGTTCCGATTGGCACTTTAAGAACAAGAAAAACAACTTAATGAGGTCAATATTAGGATAACAGGGATGGTAATATTTACAAAATATTGGATGCACTTGATTGCTATATTGAATATATTGCATTCAGAAAGCATGAATATTGTCCAAGTCATAGATGAGTGCAATATTCATGCTGATGAATACAATATATACAATATACCATGAAAAAAATCCAATATTAATAATCATGCATACAAATGAGGAAATGTGCAAGGATCCATTATATTTGGAATTATAGATAAATGCATGAAAAGACCTATTGGCATTTCATACTCGAATTTTGCACTTCATCGCTCACAATATCGTGTCAAAGTTATGGACAGAGTTATTACACGCTTGTACTAACACAAGCAGAGTTGAATATTGGGGTTGATGTAATATTGTAACAATATTGCTTGCGTGTTCTCCATTGATTCGTGCATGTAAAACACCTAGGACAGGTAATAAGCAAACAATATTACATACCATCAAGCTAAACCCTAGAAGGGGAATAAATACAAGGTTTTATTGTATTGAAACAGCAGCTTGTATGTGTAATAAATAATTATAAATATTCTTCATACAAAGAATCTTGCGTAAGATTGATCAAGAATGAATCCTGTGATAAAGGGTAGTTTTGCCCGTTAATTTAACTGAGAAGTGATAGTAACTATCAATTGCCTCGGCAAACGTAAATCAGTCGCTCGATGTAGCCAGAAGCACATAATTTAGTGGGCAGTTCCTATTATTTACATAACATGCATGTATGCTAACATGGAGGAGGAGGAAGAGAAGGAGGAGGAGGAGGAAGAGTGAAGTTTTCAGTTCCTTTTAAAAATCATCAATGGAGATAGATGTCATCAATATTTCATCTTCATTACATTATACTGAAGTCATTTTTGTTGAGACTTATAGGCACTAAGTAGAATCAAAATGATGAAATTGTAAGATACTTACCGGATCGCATTCCCCTAGTCCTGTCACCTACAACATGGGACAGACGTCAAAGTAGAAATCATCACATCGTAATTTTTAAGTTATTATTGTTAAAAGTTTCAATCAGATATGAACAATGCACTGTGATCTTTGACCTTTGATCTTCTGACTCCAAAATTTACTCAGTTACTCACTACATCATAGTACATAGTGAAAGACTGGGTGAAAACGTGTAAGATCTCTTTTACAATTGAAAGATTGGAAACAGCAGTAGAAATCTAAAGATATTTCAAACTAATCAATTTTTCTATGTTTTCTTGTAGCTCGTTGGCTGTTCCATATATTGGTCACCAAGATTAATTACATTCAAAACTGTAATCTGATATCAAGTGATCATTTCTCAGCAATCATATCACAGATGGCATTAGCTCTAACATGTTGCTGCTGCAAGTTTGCGCCTCAAATCGCAACTCTTAACCCTATTTTAATTGGGCTATATCAGACCGGGTTTTTACTGGAGGAGGGATCAATTTGCCGATCGCGCAATTGCCAGGAAAATTTGCATGTGCATAGAGTTGGATGTAAACTACAAGACTGTATAGTTAAATTTTCATTAATTATATTTTTGCTATTTTTAAAGTAATTAATTATGCAAATAAGTGCATAAAATTATGTTTTCACCTATAACTCACTAAAAATGGCTAGTAAAGTGCTAATTTTTGGTGAAAATATTTTTTCTGACAGTTCTTACAATTTCAGTGTATCCACAAAAAATTTGCCGTATCGGAATTAATTTCTTATGTATTTCATTGATTCGTGAATTTCTTAGTTTTTTACCTGATTGTTTTATTGTTTTTTCGATGAAATTTGTTGGGGACTCTTTTGCGATCATGAACAGCCCTCATTTTTATTTCTCCCAATCATGTCACTGAGCTTTAATACTGCACTAAAAAAAGTTGCTCAACGTGACAGAAGATAATTATCAGAAGATAATAATGACCTAGAGCAGACAAATTTTAGGACCAAAATAAACAATAAAAAATCAATAATTACCTGGAGTCTGGGTCATCCCAACATTGGCATTTTCTGTCGAAAAATACAAAGGACATCAATCGATTAAACTGAATTCAATTCTGGTTTATTGCACGTAAAAACAACAATGGACTAAATGTTAAATGACAACAAAGCTCAGTTTATATACAGTACACTGGATGAAATACATGTACACACTTATAAATCAGATACACAATTATAATTCAGATAACTGTGTTTGTGCATCAAGTGCTGAATAAAACAGTAAATGCCACAAAACTGTGAACATAAGTGACATTAACTATCAAGAAATGGTTAAAATGATACAAACACACATACTTTTCTTTCAAGGTGGCTTGATGTTTAAAGAATGTCAAGACAAAAATGATTCTGCAAAAATGTGGTTTGAACTTTAAAGACACTATATAACAGTGTGGAAGCCCCATTAAGAAATTGTCAAACTATGCTATCTGACATACCTGACAGTGTTTGGATGGACAAATAAACACTATAGAACACAAAATTTTAGACAGTTATGCAGTCACTCGTAAAATATGTACAGATAAAAATCGGCAGATGAATAGAATCTCAGTTGATAAAAAATTCTGCCACACAGCAGTCTATGGGGGGAAACTGAAATGGTCAGTCAATTATTTTCACTGTTTAAATGTACTTAATGATCGTTTTGAGCTACAATTTTTTCAGGGCTTCATTTTTAGACTTTATCAAAGACACTGGTAGCATGAAGAGTCACGTAGCTCAGATTTTTTTTAAATGGAAACATTGTTATATGATGCCTTTAATGTAAATGACATGTTTGGAGGTAGTCCTCAACATGGGGTGAGTCTATTCTAGCATCAAGTAAACTATGCAAGGATTCTGCTGTAAAAATATTTGTCATTCAAATGTTGACTCATTTTAAAAGGCCTACCATCAAGACAGAAAGCTACACAACAAGTTTGCCTATGTTATTAATTTCTCTCGGGGTGCAAGAGTAATTTAGTACTAGTATGCTCATGCTTGATTTTCCTTAAATAAACAAATTCAGCCAGGAGATACACTCCAACTGGTGTATACACTGAAATATCTTTTAACCAGTATGGTTCTAGGGGCCTTTTTGATTTCTCCCAATCATGTGAATGCCCTCCAATGTTTATAAGATACCACAACACAGTCAGATTTGGTATAAAACATTTAACAGTCAAAAACAATTACCCTCGGCTTGTCCTGTGCATTCATATGCGCCGACTTCAAGTATGTTGTTCCCGTTGGCTTTCATGAAGTGGAATTCCTTGGCCGGAGCATCCAGGTACATCTCGTCGATCCCCTCATGTCCGTCATCTGAATCACAGTTACACTTGGCGTCATCCTGACGACATTTAGCTGAGAACGGAAATTTGAATTGAACACAACATCTTTCAAGATTTCAGTAGACATTCAGAGATGCCAACCCCAAAGGATGGTTGTCAGGAACATTGACCACATTTGTCAGGAACAAACGTGGGTCTCTCAGGAACACATGCCCACGCAGCAACATTTTAACGAACATACACAGACCTCCCAACATTTGATGTTGCAAATGTTCATTACACGTATTTCCACGAGACTAGCAAACATAGTAACACTAGTCAGTTTACTGTTGTGCAAATTTCAGCAATAAAGTCAGATGCTCTGATCTATTGTCGACTCTTCGAGTTTGAGTCGATGTTGAGATTTTCATTACCCAACATCAATCACTGTATGTGGGACTAAGACTTTTTGGGCTTAACAACAGCATAATACATCATCGCCATTAGCACCATACCTTTAAAGTTTGAAGGCCTTTGTTCTTGTTATTGAAAGATGACTTGGTTGTTGCACACAAGTAGTGAAAGGAGTCACATTTCTTCATGTTTTTGAAGCTTCTGACGATCGCTGCGTAAGGTAATGTCCAGCCTGAACTCCCCCGTGGCCGCCCGTGGCTCGTGGCCCGTCGCCCGTTGAGAAATCTGCTGAGTGCTGTACATTGCGTGCAATGGTTAAGTTGTCCTTCTTGCTCAGCCTCAGGTAGAAAAATGACCATCATTATAATTCGCAAACATGTTTTAAATGTTCGTTTGATCAAACTTGAGCTCCAGATTTCGGAGCCATGATGGTGAAAAAAAAATACGAAAGGTCGAATATCGAATCACAGTCCGACTTCACTTTCAGTAAGTACATGTAACACACATGAATTCGTCACACTGCACGCGCGTCGCACTTGCATATACAGTGATTGCGTGCGTGAGCTCTAGTGCACTGCATGTACCACAGTACTGCCACGGCCACAGCGGGTTCAGGTATCATTCAATCAGTGATCCAAATGTGTGTGCGCTCTGATCTATAGAAGCTCAACCGCTTGATGGCGCACGCATTGAGCTGAGATCATGCACTCATTGCCAGAGTCACACACGTGTGTTGATTTTTGGTTTTCCGTAACATTTTGGTTATTTACCGTAACGCCGTAACAAGGGCAATAAAAGCGGAACAAATACAGAGAATCCGTAACGGTTGGCATCTCTGGACATTTAGCATGACCATGACAGAAATGATGTTACTACAGTCCAATCTCAGGTATCCAGCCACTTTGGTACGAGTAGCCATCTGGATATTGATATGATTGGATAAGAGAGACAATGTGCACACACAGTACTTTGTAGCAATTTTTTTTTGGGGGGGGTAGGCAGTAAAACATACATGTATCATTAGTAGTATTACAAACTTCAGACCATTCACAAACTGCAACAGACCTCACACAAGTGACACTTTTTTCTTGTTCCCCTGATACTTGGCAGATGCAGTGACCGGTAAATCCATTGTCCAGATAATAGAGAGATCCAGTAACTGATGGCTGGATATCCGAGGTACGACTTTAGTACAGAATTTCATGAAGTTAATTTTTTTCAAGTACAGAGATGCCACAAGGGAACAGAGCAATTTTTATACCCAAACAGGAACCCAAATTTTGTTACAACGTCTTCTAAAATTTATACAAAAGAACTTTATTTCGTTAAACTAATAATAACAGACGTTCCCATGTAATTTACATACATAATATATCAATAAAAATTAGTTTTTCTCCTGTTTGCCGGAAATTCCAGAAATTTCTGTAAAGCTTTCATCTTTTACGGGAAAATCTGAAAATCTGATAATGACAGGAAAATGTGGCATCTCTGTTTCAAATAGGAGAGTCTATACTAAGCCCTGTGATGCAGATTTTCCATGGAAATCATGGAATTTCAGGTATTATAATGCAGAAAACGGTATTTTGAGCAAAAATGAAAAAATCATTCCTAAAAATTTCTCCCAAAACAAGTTGGTTCTCGCAACCACAAGTCTCGCCTGCCTTTTAACGGTCAGAAAATGAGGCATGCACCTTTACATTGGCAGTTTTCAGCAAAATGCGGGGGGGGGGGGGGGCAAGCCATAAAACCTATGACAATATAAATTTGTTCAGTAGAACTACCTTGACCTCGAAATTGTTTTGCGTTCTGGGCAGTGTTCTTCTGGCCAAGTTTGGTGGTCTAGGACATCCCATGAAAAGTGACCCATAGATGACCCCTGATGACCCCTGCATGACCGTTGACCTGGGCATTGTTCTGCATTCAGCGTCAGTGGGTTCTTCGCGACAAAGTTAGGTGCGGTCCTAGCACATTCCTATGACAATTGACCTTTAGATGACCCCTGCATGACCCCTGCCATGACCTTTTGACCTGGGCATTGTTCTGCATTCAGGTTAGTGGTTCTTCTGACCAAGTTAGGTGGTCCTAGTACATTCCTACGAGAATTGACCTCTAGATGACCCCAGATGACCCTGCATGACCTTTGGACCCAATTACCCTTAGTCCCACCACTTATCATTGTTACCGAGTTTGGTTTGAATTGAAGCAACACTTTTCAATTGACAGTCATTTAACGAAACTTTAACCAATAATGAGCGGACATACTACATACTACATACTACATTACATACATACATACAGAAAAGTGATTTCATAGTCTCTTCCTGAACACGTCCAGGCGAGACAATAAATTAATAATATTTATTGAATTAAACTAAAAGTAAATTTACCAAAAAGGTACTTAATAAAGTCAAAAAAAAAAAATCATGCTTTATCTGTAAATATGTTCATAAACCCAAATAAAAATACCCAATGGGCCGAGTAAGCTTGACTTTATTTTGTGATTTTTTCAAAAAAAAATTCAAGTCAGAAAATTGCAAAATTACAACACAGAGAAAAAAAAATTGACATTTGTAAAACCAGGTTCTTACATTTACACATTTTCAAAATTCCCTGACTTTTTCCAGACTTTCCAGAGCAGAAAACTCTAAATTCCATGACCAGTTTTACATATGTAGTAGTAGTAAATCCAGGTTTTAAATCCGGTTTAGTCACCGAGCTACGCGGGGTGGCCAGATTCACCTCGCACTACAGAAATCACCCTCACCCCCTCCTCCACTTTACTCTATTCAGCGCATCCTCCTGCCTCAACCCAACCTCTCCTACTCCTCACACCTGCTTCTTTCATCTGTCTCTCTCGGTCGCCCCCTCCCCTTCTGACCAGCCACCTCAAACTCAAGCGCCCTTCAAAACATGATCAACATCCCTCCTCAACACGTGTCCATACCAACGTACTCTGTTCGCCTTCGCCATCTGATCCACCGTCTCTTCCAAAGCCAACATCGCCCAAAACTCAATCTCTTCCTGTCCCATTCACACACACACATCGCTCATCACCTTCCTCTCAGTCCTTCTCAGAATCCCCATCTCATTTTCACTCAAAAACACACGACCGTTCACTCCATACAACATCGCCCATCTCACACAACTCCTATAAACTAATCCTTTCATCTTCAGAGGAAACCTTTTCCCATATAACAAGGCTTGTAAAAATACATCATACTAATACCAGCGAGCTCCCAATCAAGGGTCATTTTTAAAATGTCATGAATAAATTATTTTCCCTGACTTTCCGGAAGAAATTGTTGAATTCCCTGAATTTCCCTGAATTTTTGCTTCTGGAAAAACTATTTTCACATTCCCTGACCCATACAAACCCTGTGAAATGGAGAAACACAGAATTTGACATTTGTAAAACAGAGAATTTTGGGCTTTAATCTATACCCACCCTCTCGTTGTGAGCAAGGACAGCCCTGTAGCCCGGCCGGCACTCCCCAGTGATGGTTCCTCTCCGAATCGCTGGAGACCCACCACGCGACCGGATGTCCGTCGGCGAAAAACGGCATGTTGAAGCAGCTCGCCTTCACGTACTGCTTACACTGCATGGAGACGCTGGCGAGCGCTTGCATGTTTTTCTCGGTGGCCAGGTATACAATGGCTAGATCCTTGTTGGCATTATTGATGGTATGTTCCCCCTCTTGCTCGTGACCGATGACAGTGGTTCCTGTAAACCAATACAAACTAGAAATATCACTGAAGGCGATTAACCCGTTGAAGACGAGTGACGAGATATCTCGTCACGAGGTCTATGGGAAATGCGTGTTAAAGCAAAAACAAATCGTCTCGAACGGGTTAACATCCCTGTTCAATCATGACCCTAAATGATCGCCATAATTTGCCACTAGTTTCCGACACATTGAAAAAAATGTGTCTTGCACATGTTCACCCTACGACTAATATGTGTGCCAAATTTCACAAGTATTGCTTCAAAAATGAGAAAGTGGTTTTATCCGCAATACCCAATTCATCACCATAATATCTTGTTACCATGGCAACAGAGTTTCTGACAATTTCAGAAAATATGTCTTTACATATCTTCATCCCCAAGACCAGAATGCATTCCAAATTTCACAAGCATTGTTCAAACCATGAGGTAGTAGTTTGATGCCCAATATTTTCTTGGGCATTGCTCAAACACTGAGGAGGTAGTTTGACTGTTAGATTTGCAACAAACAGATTGCCCACCTAATTGCCTGACCGCCAAACCATACGCTGATTCCTATATACACTTTTCAAACTTCATTTGATGGGAAATATGACAAGAAGAACATGTAACATAATTTACAACATAAAACACTGTGAGTACAACACAAAACATCTTTGCATTGATAAACATTGATATTAATTCACACTCTTATCAATTTGATCTGGGAGACAATTTGAAAGCAATTATCATTTAGTATACAGATGACAGCAGATACCAAATACATTACAGCTGGTCATCATCCTTTAGTATTTATTTATTCATTTATTTATTTATTTATTTATTTATTTATTTATCTATTTATTTATTTATTTATTCATTCATTCATTCACAACATGCAACCCAAAGTGTTGGATTAAAATACAAATATACAAATATGATGTAAAGTATGAAAATTACAACCATAAATATGAGAAAAAAACACATTATTTACACCAGAATCAGTATGTATACATAGAAAAATTATTAACACATGGGAAAAATCTGACAGACATGAAAAATGAAAACAGATATATCAAAGGAGGGCTGCATGAGCGAGAAAAACAAATTAGGAAATAAATGGGTGTTAAGAAATAAATGTGTAAACAGCATTAACACAATGATCTCAATTATAAGTTAACATAGTAAGTCAATTTTCATAACAGGTATGATCCAAATCAATGTAAATACAGAAATTCTTTGTCAAACTTTAGCATATATAATTTACTGTAAATAATTCTACATTTTAACACAATTACATCAAACAGGGATGGTTTCCAGTGAAAATAAATATATGGGAATCGCACACTCAAAACCTAATGTGCGAGGAATATGAATAACTAAAAGAAGAGGAGAGAAAAGTGAAACAGACAAATTGAGAAGAAGGAGAAAAAGGGAAAAGGGAGGAAGAATGAAGAGGGAAGAAGGAAGAAGGAAGAGTACAGAGACTTACCATCAACATGTATGTCCCAAAACTTGCAGGGTCAGACCGTCCTTTGACATCCTTCACAGAGATGTGACTTTTGCATTTGCGAATTGATTTCAACAGTATCTACCACATCCAAAAAATATTTAAAAATTCAGGTGTTTTTATTTTTGTGCTTGTTTCATGCTGCACCAAATGTGTGAAAATTTCGACATCACAAAATATCCCATGTTTACAGAAAAGTTATGTCATGCACTCACCATCTGGTCTGCACAAAACTTTGAACCCTGGTAAGGGGTCGTTTGGGTCAGGGTCAATAGTGTAGTAGATCGACAGGTTATGAGACAAGTAACCTTCCTTGTACAACTCGTAGCAGCTCCTCAGAACTGGAAAGTTAAGGAAAAGACAACAACAACAAAGAAATGTAGAGGTTTTGAAGGGTCAAGATATTCAGAACACTGCAGCTCGTCTCATCACTGTACTTCAGCGTGTCTCAAAAATAATTGTGCAAGTGCAAACCACCCTCTTTGGCAATTATGAAATACTTTTTTGACGTGGTGTACATCAACATCAAAGGTACAGTCTTAGCTTTCAAATGCTCTTTGTTCTGTTCTCTTGCTTGTTTTAATCTTGAGATATCTTTAATCATAATTGTGCCACTTTTACTACAGTCTATGATAGCATTTTGCTATCTTCCCTAGTAGAAGAGGCACAATTGATTTTGCTCTTTTGTGGTCAACTGAACATATCTTGACATTACAATAAGCAAATTGAATAATACAAATGGCGTTTGAAAGCTAAGACTATGCCCATGACTTTGATGCAAGCATCACGTCACAAAGTATTTTCAAATTGCCAAAGAGGGCACTTTTCACTCACACATAATTTTTTGAGACACACTGTACAAAAACATAATCAAATTGCACCCATCATTTATTCACTTCACTAGCTCCAGATTCCCAGCACATTCAGTTCAAGATCCCTATACTCACCTACCAAGTCATCAACAACCAAGCACATCCAAACTGACTGCACTCAGATCTCTCACTCGCATGAATCTCCAATTGTCATCAACATCTACACTAGCACCTGGTCAGGGCTGCCACTCAAAATTTCAATTTCCCCCGACGCCCCAGGTGTGTTTTCGACTACGGACACTAATTTTCCCCTAATGCCCCAAGAGCCCAATTTTCCCCTACGAAGTTATGATTTCCTCTACAAAAATCCACTTTTCCCGTACAAAGTTACATTTTCTCCTACAAAATAACCTTAGCAAATGCAAGAGATTTATTTTAATTGAGAAAGTTGATCACATTGATACTGCGGCAAGCGCACGTTATGGTTTGCGTAATTTTACACTATACACGGTTTCTTCACCGCAGATGGACAATAGACTTGGGGTGGGGGTGTATGTGTGTGTGGTGGGGGGGGGGAACGGAATCAGCCCCTCTCCTGATATAGCATAGCCAAAATGCCTAGGGTTAACCTAAAGATTTACTTATTTTAACAGCAATCATTTTCACAATAGAACAGTTACTGTAAATAAGTCATTAACATTGAAATGATAGTTACAGTAACTATTATTTCAATGTTAATTACTTATTTATATGAGCATATTTACACAATGCTAATTTTTAGGCTTGCAAAAGAGATGGCCCGTATCTAATATCCGACTGTTAACAATCTCACCTGGTGCATTCATGGCTTCTAGTTCTGCTTCTTTCCTCTTGGCCTCGGGACCTGGAAAATAGTGTAAACAACATTGTGGAGCTTCAATTCTAAAAATTGTCAAACTGTAATATCTGAGCTACATAGTAGTGCTTTAATGGACAAATAAATACCCTAGAATACAAAGGTTATGCTGCCACTGGCAAGATATGCATGAATGAACATCACCCATGAATTTCCACTGCAGTGGAGTATAAAACAGCCTAGATATACACACAGTAAGTCTATGGGAGGAAATGGACACTGTGAATCTGGTCAACCTGAGTACCACAGACTTTCACGTTTTCAAAGCACTAAATAATCAATTTTGAAATACAATTTTTTCAGGGCTTCATTTTTAGACCTTATCAAAGACACATAGAGCATGGAGGATTACATAGCTCACATATTTTTAAAAACTGTGGTAATTGTTAGCCTGTAGCTTTAAGGTTTACTTAAATTTATAATTGGGAACCTTACACCCTTCAAAAATATTATGTTGTGCAATGCAAAGTATTATGGAATGTGCACATATTTCGGGAATGCATATGTCAAACTTCATACATATATACAAGTTTCAACAAAAGAATGTATACATATCAGGAGGGTGGGGGGCTCTGCTGAAAAATCCTAGACGATGTCAGATTTTTCAGTACAAGAACAATTACATAATAATTGATGACTTTGAGGTGGACACAAGAAAATATTGTTATAACATATGACAAACATTCTATGAGTAACCACCGAGTCTGATCTTTTCATAAGGTGTACAGAATTTTCTGTGTCCACCGAAAATAAGCAATTCATTATCATCATTACGTAAAATCATTGAGAAATGTCAAATGTGAAATTTAATCAAGTCTATCAATCTCAGCCAGTCTTCTTATTTCCTATCATAACATGCTATACCTGTTATCATTATCTAATAGAAATCTCATCTTCCTCTAAATTTTAGTAAATTAAACTAAATTACATTTCAAGAAGTGACAATTGTGTGATTAGTAATAATCCAGGCTTTAAATCCAGATTAATCCTTGACTACGGGGGTGGCCGGATTTACCTCGCACTAATCAAAATTGTGATTTGTTTGTGGAACAGGAAAATTTTTACAGCCGGATGCCCTTCCTGACGCCAACCTGAAACAGGTGGTACTCGTTTACCACCTGTACAGATAGTACTGGTTTTATCAGGGTACCACTAGCAGGTCCCCAAGGAGACCCGATCTGACAATTGTAATTGATTCTTTATAAAAATTTTATCTTCATCAGCCCATCAAACACAGGTAAATACAACAGATGTGGCCAACATATTTCCACAGTATGCAATATTTCCCGATATACCCATGGCATGCATGTCATGGTATGGATATGCACATTCCTTTCTCACATAACATTCAATAATATAATGGTGCCTGGGTACCTAGAAGTAAGCAAATTGCTGGCGAGTAGGGTGAGATGGACCACGTTTGCCTCTCCACATCCCTCCCCCCCCCCCAAAACAAAAAATATCAGTTACTCTCAAATTCTGTAGCAAATGATGAAAGCCAAATGATTTGGGGTAGAAAGGCCCCCTTTGTGTTTGCAAGATCAAAAATTTCACCAGTTAGCACCATGTAATACTCGAGCAGTGATCTTCCCCCTCCTTCCACTCTTTCGCCCCTCCCCTCCCCTTCCTACAGTACACTTTCCACCCCCTCCCCTCCTTCCCTAACCCCCCCCAGGGGTTAGGTAACCTTTTCCACACGTGCTCGTTGCATCACTCTTCCAAGAAACTTACTCGTGTCTCCGATGCACAAGTTAGAAACCAACAGCACGATCCTGGGCCGGGTGATTCGGTCAGCGAGCCCGTTATGGTACGATGCTGAATCGGTGACGACGGCAACATCCACGGAGCCAATCGACGTCGGGTCCCCAGCACAGTTACACAGCTGGTCAGGAATCTTGCAATTCTGACCTGGGGGATGAATCCAAGAGTGAAGGACAAATATGATTAACACAAATACAGTGCGTCCCAGAAAAAAAAACAGAACCCTAAAACAAAGGCTTGTTGTGTGGAAGCAACGGGGCATACAATTGAAAAAAAAATGTTCACAATTAACTTTGACTTATGTTCTTTCAAATGATACATTAAGCAAACCTATTTATTCATGCATCTCTGAGTACCATCACTTTGAAAATTTAATGTGAAAAACCATTTGGTACACTTTTTGGCTTAAGACATTATGCACACCATGTCTTCATCGCTTTCTTTTCCCGATATGCTCAATGTCTAAGGCAAAAGAGTGTAGAAAATTGTTTTTCAAATTAAATTCAAAAAGTCGTGGTACTCAGAGATGCATGAATAAATAAAATATGCTTAATGTATCATTTGAAAGAGCATGAGTCAAAGTTTATATAGAACACATCTTCGTCAATCATATGCCCCACTGTTTCTGCACAATAAGCCTTTGTTTTGGTTCTATTTTTTCTGGGATGCACTGTATATTGATTTTCAAATTCTAGGTAATTACTGATCCCGAGATTCTAAAGACATGTCCTTCATCAATAGCCTAAGGGCATAAGTGATCTTTTCCTGTTCAGGGGGAGGGGTGCAAATGAGATTCCCTGCCTTTAATGTGCCGGAGTCGCAAATATGCATCACACAATACATACAAGATAATTTCTGTGACATGTTAGGAATTAATCTGAGTGACCTACCACCTTACCTATCCACCCACCTCTAATACTAACAGTAGATTTTCAGAAATGCTACATATATACAGTGTGTTTTGAAAAAAGTGGAACCCAACTTCCACCAGGAATATATAATCTTATAAACATAATTATGTTTATTGTAATATGTCATCGCAAAAGATAATTGATTACTCCTTCATTTGATACCCTATTTGTAACAATTAAGCCTTAAGTTATTGAATTGCAAAGTCATTTTAAGTGAGCAATGTTAAAATTGCTTTGCGCACAAGATTAAGTTCTAGTCAGCAACATGGTCAAAGATGGTTAGTCACTGAGACCTCCTCTTTTATTACTACAAATATGGTATCAAATAAAAAAAGAGTAATAAATTATTTTTGCGATGAAATATTGCAACAAAACATAATTATGTTAATTAGATTATATGTGACCTGTCACCATGATACCCTGATAAAGTCGTATATCTTATGAAACATAAACATAGAAAAAAAATACTTTAAGTAAAAATATGAATATTCAAACTCTTGCAACATGTGATGTTCATTACACTTCTGATTTTTTTAGGAAACTTCGCTTTCATAATTTATATTGTACAATATTGCTCCTTTCCTTACCTTTGGGTCGTGCGACTTTATCAGGATATCGTAGTGATGGGTCACATATATTCCTCTTGAAAGTTGGGTTCCAGTTTTTGCAAATCACACTCTGTTTTTCTTTGAAAATCTTCAACTTACTCTGACCACATGTGCATCCCTTCTGCTCCGCCGAGTCCAAGCCCCAGTTCGGTATGTCCGTCCCATTCACATCCAGGAGGTAGGCGTACTGCTGGTCGTCCCTGTACAGGGTGGCCCCAAAGCAGCGGAAGTGGATCTCCTGACTGCAGCTCTGGGATACGGCTGCACGCCCCAAGATCACCTTGCTTCCTGGGCCCAGGCCGAGATCACATGCCGATCCCCAAAGCTAATATTGCTTTAAGCGCTCACGATACAATCCGCAGACCTCTATTGATGTTTAATTCATTACTCAGCTAGCTATAGTACTACACAGAGTTAAACGTGTGTGTGCCATGTTTCTTGCCTGCATACGCCTGTGCTAGTGAGTCACATCAGTGCAGCGGTTGAACAAATGCGCAGCCCCCCCGCATTTCTGTCGAGTTCGGCCGCGAGTGACACCCACTACACTTTGCAAATCTCCTGGCCACAATCCGGTCAGGCTTGTGCTCTTATCCAGAGCGTAGTGCTTTAATTCACGAGTACCGGCCGACATCATTCACATTATTATTTAAGTGTGTTCCTACTCACAGCCGCCGCCCCTTACATTCCACGTTCTCTCCCTCTCATCTCTCTGCCCCCATTCTAGTGAACCGATCATTCAAGTGCGACAACCAACATTCAGATTCTGGCGATGCACACTCACCCTGCAGTTATCTACTCCAACCTCTCCTGACTAGGCCATGGCTCAGGTCCGTATTCCAAGCCTCTCTCTCTAACTCTTCTACATTGAAGTCTTCCCCTAGATATTACTTCATTATTCAAAGCTATCGCGTTACCTACTGGTTAAAAATGTTCTTCATGCTGTGTTATCTGCTAGTGTGCTACGTCGGAGCACCGTCATTCAGTGCACTACCCATAGATTGCGCTTGGCTGCCAGGTACACCCACCTCTTGCCATGTCTCCCTGGGCCAGAACAGAGCTCAAATCAATGTCTCCAGAGCTACATTATTTTGCTTTTTATTCTCAGTACCTTTTGGATACACTTACACCAAGACTTGAATCATCTTCCTAGTGTGTAATCACATGTTAAAGTTGTGATTTTGTGTGTAGGTGAGACATCATCAGGGTTTTGAGACCCCCGTCGGGATTGCGGGGGCACCCATCATCCTGTAAGTATCCTACTCCAACTTTCTCCTGCCAGCAGAGCCCTCTGGTCGCCG
>JZLH01S0039145.1:11329-31450 GCA_001188425.1 Eucidaris tribuloides
ATGACAAGCAGGTTATAGAACCAATATTTTCAGGTGAGCAAAACAGTGTAACTTCAGTGACATGTGTGAATGATTTAGCGTAAGTGATTGTGCTAACCATGACTTTCTTGGCATGATGTTAAGATATATTTGTTACCCGAACGATTATTGCGTTAATTTTTTTTCAATTTTTTTTTTCATTTGTGTAACATTGTTTTTTATTGGAATACTGGTTTGGAAAAATCTGTTCCGGAACCCGATAGCGCCGGTCGGAATCCGTATTCCGTTCCGATCCGACTCAGCCTTACTTTTTAATACATTTTAATTTTAGATTCATGTATGATTTACTACCAACCCCAGTTAATTTAAACAAGTGGAAAATAAGAGATATACGTAATTGCACAGAATGTCACAAAGAGGGGAGTATTTATCATGTTTTCTTTGATTTTAAACAAGTTCAATTATTTTGGTTATATGTTGAAAATTTAATAAAAATATATCTCAATTCAGCATCTTTTAGAATAAAATCTCAATTTATCATTTATAAATATAATAGTTCAGATAATAAAATTTGATTGATTTAGTTTTAAATTATGCATTATTCTCAATTTATACAGCTCATATCATTAAAAAAGAAAGAGAAACAAAATTATCTAAAATAGATTTCGTTTATTGTTTTAACATGGTAATTAAATCTGGATACGAAATTGAAAAACGCAAGAAAAAACAAAAGGTATTCTCAGAATTAGGTAAATTTGATAATTTTATGGATGTATTTTTTTCTCAATAATGCGAATGTGCTTGAAATTTTCATATACATTGTTTGCTGTTGTTTATGTTAATTGAATAAAGAAGACCCCTTGTGGTAAATATAAAAAAAATAACACCCTTTAAAAGAAGTCATTGTCACAGAATGATTACAAAGTCATGTAGTTTTTTATGTCTGGAGTCCATATATGGAAAATAACCATAAGTTTAGTAGCTCCTGTCAAAATGGTTTTGAATATCAATGGTCTTATATAAGAGTGGTGCTTTTTTACTTTGTCCAAGGTTGATAATGCACAACACATCACATCATATTTAGTACTTTACTTTCATTGACTGTGGGTTGAATAAGTAAGTAATAAGTGAAAGTACTTTTACATTTAAAGATGGAAATTAAGTTCAATAACTTCAATTCTGCTGCAGTATTATGTGGACTTTTTCATATCCAAACTGTAAATAAAATATTTGATTTGGATTTCATTTAGTTGTTCATATGTACTCTTCATTTTCACCAGAGTTTCTACTTGTTATTGATCCCTTGTGCCCTTACAAGATTACTATGTTATCCTAATGATAACATTTTGTAATGGTATATTTGATAAGAGGAAAATAGAAATAAGCATATGTAACAAATTAAATTGAAATTATCAACACTGTAAACTTTGGTTATAACCATTTACTTAAATGTAGTAGCAGTAAGTTACAGGTAACTGCTCATTATTGCTCTTTCAGTTTATCGTCTTCAAATTATTCTTTATTTCACTCTCTTCCCTTTTTCCAGAGTAATGCAGTAAGTATTTATTTAATGGTAATTATGATGTGGTTTACTAATTTTACCTTCCTATTGTCTGGTTAGTCTATTCCAAGAAAATAAATTTCCAAACTGAAATTTAGAAAAATCTCGCATTTAAACATTCTGCTACATTTCTCCCATACTGACTGAGCAGATTCACATGTGTGGAAGATATGGCAATAATTCTATACATTATTGGTGTAAAACAAATATAAATTATTCTGACTTTTTAATAACCCAAATCTGCTCAAATGAAAATTAGTGTTTACAAACCCATGGAGTAATTTAAAATGAAATTCTCTCAAAATTACTATTAACAGTGAACCATCTGTGTCAAGTAAGATATTTTCTATTTCTTTTACTGAAACTCAAAAAGTGTAATATTTTTTTATATTTTTTTTCTATAACCAATGTAGCATCTGTTTCTTTTTTTCCATCTTGCCAAATAGCTTTGTTTAATTGTGACTTATTTGATTAATATTTTTCAGATCTCTTAAATGAATACATTAAACGTAAAGGTGTTTTATTAAATTGATCAAACTGTTGAAATATTTCATTGTAGCTGTATTGTTATTTAATTTACATTGGTTTTCATTAATTCATTAATTTGTGCCATCATGAATATTAGAGTATTGCTCTGATTTGTATGTATTGATTATTTGTATATTATTGTAGCAATTTGTTTTATGTTGTATAATTTCCATGTATTCAGGGATGCAGACTTGTGTGGGTTCTTTATAAGCTTTTCCATTAATATCCCTTGAGTTTTTTATCTGTCAAAATAATAAAACAAACAAACAATAAAGTCATACCATCAGCATACATTACTTAGTTTACATCTTGTCCTTAAAATGCAGTCCTCTAATATGATCATCAGTTTGTGCCCTGTGTGCCAAAATTTCTATACATAATGTACACAAATAGGGAGAAGTGGGATCACCTTGTCTAACATACTTTTTGCTGTAAACTAAGTGGTGGAACTACCCTGTTCAACACACAACTAAGTGCAGTGGTATATAGAATTTCTGTCCATCTTGAAAAGATGGTTCCAAGTTCAAAAGAAGAAAGTACCTTTTTGTAAGAACATAGTGGTATCTGCTCACTTTTATCATATAAGAATCACAATATGTCATTCTTAACAAATTTTTTAGTTGGTTTGATGTTATTTATAAGTGATAATTGCCATACTTACTGAATGATCGATACAAAATTAGTCAGATTGACAAAACTATCCACTGGCTTTAATCAATAAAAATGTGTAAATTCAGTTCAAGACATAACTTTTGGGTATTTAATGAAATTTTGAATTTAATTCCTTCTCTGAAAATGTACGTAGGTGAATATCTTTTCCTTACTATAATGGATATGCTGTCTCTGTCTTACATATTCCTTGCTCATTACTCTTTGTGAATGCCCACTTATTAGACATTGGCATCAGATATCACAAAATTTGTAGAGTAAAAACACCATTCCTTCATTTTTCAATAAATGTGGATCCAGTAACACGATTGCTCTCATGTCTGTGTGTTTTTTGTAGTGCTTTGCATTCACTGAGACTGAGGTTAGAAGGGAGCTTCTTCCTGAGACTCTTTCATCCCATCAAGGATTTCAGTATAGAGGTATGTTTACAATGATTACTTCTGTATTGTTACCTCAGTCACATGATCCAGAGTCTCAAGCGAGCTATTGTGATTCCTTTTGTCTGTTGTCTGGCTTAAGCCACATAATTTGTCCAGTCTCTAGGGGTGTTGCTATAACTTTGTTAAGGGGTGGGGGGTGTATGGGGGATGTACCCGACAGAAAATCCTTCATGTATGTGACGGTCGGAAAGTGGAAAAGCAAAAAAAAAAAAATGCCCTCCATATTTACCCATCAGAACATTCTTTTTGTACATGATAGTCGCCAAATAAACAAGCAAATATAAAAAGATTCTCAGGTTTTTTTTTGTACTTGACAGAATCCTTCATAATGTCAAAAGTCGACAAGTGAACAGGCTAAAAAAAGGGTCCCCCATTTTTTTTTTCAAAAGAATCGCAAATGACCTGAAAACTACACAACCAATAGGGGGGGTTATTACCCCACACACCCGTTCTAGCAAATCTCCTGCCACTCCCACGCCCCATGCATTTAGGGTTATAGAAAAATGATAATATTTTTTGTCATAAATCTTAGCCTAATTAAGTATTCAAAGACAAAATGCTACCCGTCTAGGGTAATTTGTTTTTATATGCCATTTAGCTTATTGATTTGTCTCTATCTAGACTATATTCCACACCCTTCCTTATCTTACCAACGTGACCGAGGATGAGTTGGTGGAGCCAGGAATGTTCCTGACGTCCAAGGTGTCTCCATGGAAGACTAGCAACCATTGGGAGGGCATTCCACTCTACAATGTCAGAGATACACTGAGGACCTGCCAGCTAAAGGAGAAGAAGAAAACAAAATCGGGTGAGAATGATTTGAAAGGATTTTGTTAGGAGTGAAATTGGGGGGGGGGGGGTTTAAGAAACGAATTTAAAATATGCTTTGAAAATGAGAATGGGATAAAATTTTAGTAAAAGGGCGTTTGGAAAATGAAGATTTACAAGTTGTGGAAGGATCTCATAGGAGCAGGATTGAATTGATATCCAATTACATCTTGGATGACTGGAATAGGAAAGAGACCAGGTGTAGTACTATGTGTGAGTGAGATCAGTTCAAAGTAGTTTTCAAAAGATTTTATAAGGTTGGGAATATGACCATTTTTCTGGAAAGTACTGTTTAGTACCATATGTTTTAAGGTTAAAAAAGATTGTAAAGATGGGCTTGTACATTGCACATTCAGAGATGACGGGCTTCTGCTGAAACGCAGAAATTAGGATAAACTTTTCTGTGAAACTTATGATAAATGCTAAGGTTATATTGCTCAATGCCTCTGTCTGAGTATACAATATACTAATATAAATGAAAAAATGAATATGATTATGTAGACTTTGTACAAGAAAACATGTATTTATTTTCTTCTTTATTTCCTTCATGGCCAAATTAGTGAAAATCATTTTGTCTTTCATTCAACAATACTGCCATACAGCAGTGAACCCAAGGGGTTAAATAGGTAAATTTGTTTGTAAGATACAGGACTGACATTAGGGTTAAGGTACTTCAATTTTGCAGGTAATGAACATTAATTCCTGAGAAATTTTACCAGCATATTAATATAAGCAGTGCAATACAATCACAAAGAGGATATTTGTAACATTCTATCTTAAAGGTAGAGGGCATCTTTGGAGGTACTGTATATGCCATATATTTGGCGTCCATATATTTTCACGTTGCTTCAAGATGGGGAATTTGCGAGAGTATATTTTTTGCGATTTGATTGTATTTGCATTCACTTTGTACACAAATGGCAGGAAGTGTAAATTTTCGCGTTCAGTAAGTCATGAAATTCACAAAAATAAAACCACCGCGAAATATTCAGCGTATACAGTAGTCCTTAACTTGGGGTAAAACTATTCTAGAATCAAGTAAATTATGTTGACTCGTTTTAAAATAACTACCATCAGTGTCCCTTGTGACAGGTAAATTTGTTGTGTAGCTTTCTATGGAATTTATGTCTATTGGGGCACAAGAGTAATTCAGTACTGGTATGTTCATTGCTTGATTCTCCGTAAGTAAACAGATTCAAGGCAAAATCCTTCCAGCCAAGATTTACACTCCAGGAAGTGTATAATATGTTGTGATATGTCCAAACTCATTTGCTTCTTGAGACATTTTTCAAGTGTTCCCAATCATGTCATTAGCCTGTTACCGAGTATACTTATGAAATGTTATAAATGATAATTGAATGTTTTCACTATTCAGTGAAGGATGCAGAGATTGCTGAAGTGTCGTGGGCTGAAGAGGGGGCTGGAGATGTTCAAAAGAAGATAACACCGTGGAAAGAATGTCACATACCAGGATTTGAGTCCTCGGCACATCAGGGGTTACCGAGAGGTCATCTCGTAGTGGTGGCAACACTTGTGGACAGGATCCCAAATCTTGGAGGTAATTAGCACTCATGACGTTTAGATTTGTAGTAAGATGTTGGGGATAATGAATCAGAATGTTTAAAAAAGAAAATTCCTCTGAATTATGAAAAAATAAATTGTGTGATAAATCACACTGCGGTGTTTATGAGGATGATCATTACAGCATATTCAAACCGTAGTGAATAAATAAATAGATAATAGATAAGTAAATAGATAAATAAGTAAATAAATACATAAATAAATAAATATGTGGTTAAATAATAGATTGATACAGAGGAATATATAAATGAATAGGTGAATAAATATAGTAGATAATAGATTGATAATCTATATCTATACACGTATAGAGAGAATAATATATAAAATAATCAAAGGAAAATATTGGAATTCTTGTCTGTAGTAATGGACAGAATTGTGTGTTTTGTAATAGTAGTGTAAATATATCTGAATCATTTTCTTCATGACATCCCAGTAATATCATCATCTTAGTGGGATACACACATTACCACAGTGTTTCTGTTTCTATTTCAGGACTGTGTAGGACATGTGAAATCTTTGGAGCATCTTGCCTTGTTCTAAGTAACATCAGCTACAAAGACCACCAAGACTTCCTCAGTCTTAGTGTATCTGCTGAAAGATGGCTGCCTATCAGAGAGGTACAGTAAACTTTGCCTAAGTCGAATCACTGGGGACCACACAAATCACGTAGACTTAGACAAAATTCGAGTTACGTTTTGTGTACAATTGTTTGTTAGAGATGAAGAAACATGTATAGGGAAATGGAGGCTGTCATGACTGTATCAATGTAGGGGAAAAATGAGAAAGGCAGAGAGGGTATGGGAAATTTATGATACCTTTATGGTCATGCTGACAGGCAGAGATCAAAAGGGCAACCCATTAAGACCATCATGAATGACAGTTGTGGCCACTTCAACCTAGGCGAATGATTTAACAAGTTTGCTCCCTTTGGGACTTGAAAATATGTTCAACATAGGCGATATTCAATTAAAAAATCGACTTAAAGAAAAACTTCCGACTGAAAAAGCACAGAGCAAATTGGGACTGTCAAAAATATTCAACATAGGCGATAATTTGACTTCTGCGATGTTGGGTTATGCGGAGTCATCTGTATAACAAACTAGGATTCTCACTGATGTTTTAGTATATTTTTTCCAGGAACTAGATTCAAATGTCATTCATGGATCTGATGTATTTATTTAGTGGTGATTAATTTGTGTTTATTAATTGTTGTGAAGTTAGGAATCTGTAGGTATCTCACAGTGGCCAAAGCTGTTTATTAAAGTAAACCAGATGTTTATGTCACTAGTCTAAGCAAATTCATGAAGTTCACTTCCAAATGTCAGTAAATGTCATTCACTTGTATGTGGGCACAGTAAAGATGATTGGTCCTTGCAAGTAGATGTTTGAATTTGATGTTGTCATTATATCAACGGTTCAAGTGGATATTCGTAGAAAAAGTATCCTATTCCATAAATGTGTACAAATAAAAAAAAATATATCAAATTAAATTATTTTGTTATAATTAATTTTGTGTATATCATCAGCCACATGATGCATAGTTGGTCAACCACATATGGAGAAACTTGTACGATGGATATAAACTAACATGTCAAAATTCCTCAAACAGGTGAGACCATGTGAGCTAAAGGAGTACATGTTGGAGATGAAGAAACATGGCTACACACTAGTTGGGGTGGAGCAAACAGCAAACAGTCAGTCACTCACTGAGTTCAAATTTCCACAACGGACGATGCTGCTACTTGGGTGAGAATTCTGTTCTAATTTGTAGTATGCATTCTAATTCTGTGATGATATTTTAAATCTGAGATGACAATTGTTTATCAACAGCTGCTTCATTTCTCCAAACTTATTCACTTTTCCACTGAAAATGGAAGATTTAAAGCATGTAAGAAATGTGGTAATCCCAATAACATCTGTTAGGTCACAATTCATGAAAAAAGGAAGAAAAGCAAAATCTTTCCATTAAAACATTGATTCTGTGGAAGTCAAATGCAATAAAATTATTATATGTATATTTATAGTTGTGTTATCTTATGTACTTTAAATTTAATCAGTCACAGCAGTTCAAATGATGATGAATGATATGGCAAATAGACTCAGGGTTTGGATGTAGTGCATTCACATGATTTACTTACCCTAGATATCATTTGTAGCATATACTCATATTGATTCACATATCACTTTTGAACTATTAATATCAAAACAATATTTTTTTCTACTTTTCTCCTTCAGGAAAGAGAGAGAAGGCATTCCTGTTGAATTGATACAACTCCTGGACGTGTGTGTAGAAATTCCCCAACTGGGATTCATTCGATCTCTGAACGTTCATGTGAGCGGGGCGCTGATGATATGGGAATACACCAGACAAAAACTACTCAACTCATGATATGAATGGACACCATCTAACTGAATTTACAGAAGCTGCTCGGGTTTAGATAGTATGTAGACATTTATCATGTCAGAAGGATTACATCGTCAGGAATTTGCCAAATTTGTGGTGCTACTCGTTGGACTTTGAAACCTTTGGTTTTCCCATATGACTAGACAAACAAGACCATTATCGTGTGTTCTACTCCTTATTACCAAGAAGGGAGATGTGTCTTTAATTCGCGACAAATAATCTATGAGCTTCTTAATATATTGCATATATTTCCCTAGATTGTGCTCAACAGTGATATCATTTGTTACTTGGTCATTGTACTTTCTGCCCAAAATGAAGCCTCGTTTCACCCAACAAAACTTTATATCAGTGTTGTAGTCGAGTCACCACCTTCCAAGGCCAAGACCGAGTCCGAGTCACTACCTTCCAAGGCGGAGGCTGAGTGTGAGTCACTCTTGTCCGAGGCCTAGTCTGAGTCATCATTCTCCAAGGCCAAGGCCAAGGCCGAGTCACCGACTTACAAAATAATGCAATATTTTAGGGCACAGTGTGAAACTTTACAATTACTTCGAAATCTTACAATCAATTAAACACAAACTTTCAACCAATCAACCATTCATTCAAATCAACCAATTACTGAAATTTATCACTTGAATTAAAAAAAAAGCAAAAGCTGCTGACTTTGAAGTAAACAATATTTCATGTAATTGTAAATACTAAATGTCTTCAAAACATTCAGCTCATAAATGGGCATCGAATTTCACAGTGCCTGCCTTGTTGCAGTATATAGAGCAGTGACATCATAGAGAAACATCGACCCACATGAATAATTGTGTGCAACTTGTGGGCTGGGTAGATTAAAGTGATCAGAAGTAAATTTACTTAGCTTCAAGTTATATTAGGATTTTCATAATTCTTTTTGGAATATTACTTGAAAATACTTCAAAATGCATGTCCAAACAAATCAAACGGGGTTTATTCCTAGGTTCACCAGATTCTATATAATCTAGTGGCCTCGACCCGGCGTCGATCCAAATCATCGAGGCCACATTTTACGAGGCCGAGGACAAGTCCGAGTCATGGGACTACGAGGCCAAGGACTGGCAAGGCCGGCCTCGAGTCCTCTATCCCTGCTTTCTATTGTATAAAACTTATTGTAAGTGCTACTTATAACAAGGATTTTCAGGTTATACAGTTATGGGTTGTTTCACAAATCAGGGTACATATTGCCAAAACCCATTATATGACTTCACTACAAAAAATGAATTCACTTGTTGTTGTAAACTTTCATACCCAGCAATTGGCCACTGCACAGTCTGTCTACAGCAGCGAAGAAACTGTTTGAAATGGACAACTTAGGTACAAATTGTGTATGCTTGTGTCAATTTTGAACAATTTCACAGTCTCGTCTGATCTTTATGAGTTTATGAACATTATCATTAATGACACCAATGACAATTACAGATCAGGGAGACCTGTAAAGTAAAAACTGAGTCTAGCTTATTCAAATTCCAAACCCTTGTGAGATGGTGACATGTTAATAAATTATGATGCTACGTCAAAATCTGGAAGGAAATTCCGTCAAAATTGTCCTCTCCGAATTTAACGTAAATATGGCATACCTAGAGATTCCCAAGGACAGCATTTTGTTGTCATAAAAAACAAGTCATCTATATCCTTCAAACCTGTAACATTCACTTTGTCCATACTCCTCAAGTTTTAAGTTGGTAAACATTACAAAGTTGCTAGTTGGAATTCCGTCAAAAAGTGTCCTCTCCGAAAAAAACAGCCTTTCCGACTCATTTTTTGACATCATATATTCCGACTAAAACTTATAAAGGGTATGGATATTTGACATACAAAAGCACACTTACTATGTCTATCTGTAAATAAACCAGGACTGCTGTATCCCCCTCTTTAAAATTCAGTACACAAAACTTTATATACCCACATCACCTTTACTAATAAACATGCGAAGGCCGAAATAAAAATTGGGTGGACTTGACCCCTCCAAATTTTACAGTTTTTATATATGACCTATTTGCTACACAAAATAAAAAAAATTGAAGGAAAAAAGAAACTTGATTTTTGACCCCATGTGAGACTAATTGATGTACCCTGATTGTGAAACAACCCTCATATACATTGACAGATAATTTACCAAATTAAATAATAGTAGCATTATTACATACACTGTAAGCAAACCTTATAACGATCTGTGAAATACTTAGGTTACGGTATCATGTAAGTCTAATAAGTTAGACTAAAATGTTAAATTATTTGTGAATAATTAAAGGAATAAGTTTCAAATAATTAAAGGAATCAAGACTAAAGCTAACAATCATTTAAATTGTGGTGAAGTCATGATTTCAAGCTTTATGGCATACTTGGAAGAGGATAAGGGCTGGAAGCTCAGGAAAGGGCAAAGAAATTAAAACAATGTAACAGAATCAAGAATGTATACCAAATAGAGAGAGTACACCTTTTCCGTGTCAAAGATAGATTTCAGGATTTGCAAGTCCATCACTTCCCTTTATTATGATTACCAAATGGTAGTAAAGTACTTACAAATGGTGTGTTGAAAGTTTGAAATCCATACGTCACAAACTGATTGTTTTTTGAGCAAAACTGAAAATGATATGCTACCAGAATATTGTTCTTTCCGTGAGTTTAAATTTTGCTGAAATTGCACAACACCATATGCATGACCAGCTGACAGGCAGTGGGCGACTACGTACATTGCTATGGTTTTTAACGGTTGAACTCTGTGTGACCTTCGGCTAGTGGTCGATAGACAATTTTGGAACTAACAGAACGTGATCGTCACTTTACAAATTTTGAAATTTTAGCCATCCAGATTTTCAACGAAACTATGTATTCTACCCAAAGGTTCTATGACTGGTGTTTATTTATACTAATCTTCACATTGTGAACAATTTGAGCTGATTTCATTCATTTTGCCATTTTCTGGCGTGCAAATCTGAACTCTATCTTTCAGCAGTTGCAGATCTACACTTTGACAATCTTTGGGTTTTGCATCAACATGTGTTGCAATCCTTTCCATGCATGTCATTTAAAGGATTGCTTTTGGTGTGCAATGCACTGTGTGCAAAGGGTAAAGTGGCAATATTTACATTGTACACCTTGTTTGATGAAAGATTTTATTCATCTGACATGAAGAATTCAATCACTCATTTATAGTCTGCTCCTATATATTTGTTTAATATGTTACTTTACACATGTTTTGTATTTACCCGTAACAGAATTTCAGGAGTTGAATTTTTTTCATTTTTTCTACGTATTTTGTTTTGTCAGTTTTCTGTGTTATTGACAGCATATCTGTACAATTTTACTTTTGACAATCCAGTACAACTGCCCCCCCCCCCATTTTATGAGAAAGAGGGATACATGTGTGTGTGTGTGTGTGTGTGTGTGTGTGTGTGTGTGTGTGTGTGTGTGTGTGTGTGTGTGTGTGTGTGTGTGTGTGTGTGTGTGTGTGTGTGTGTGTGTGTGTGTGTGTGTGTGTGTGTGTTTTACAAACTAAAGCATTTGTGCAAATCATGTCATTTTGATGTTTGATTGCAGTAGAACTCTTCTTACCTGAGTTTACTAGACTCTCATTATAAAGAACACCAATATAACAAAATCTGCTATAACAAATTTTTCTGGTCCCAAAGTTGATTTTTTTTTTATTGCTTTTGCCTCATTGATATAACAAAGTAATCCTCCTAGTCCCATTATGAAACCTGATAATTAAATTTGTACTTTATTTTATATTTTGATTACTTGAAGGATGTTCCCTGACAATTCAATATTGTATCCTGCTGAAAGCATGTTGGTATTTTTGAGGTGTGAAACTATTACATTTCTCAAAAACACCCTGAGCCATTAACATTGTGTTCTTGATTTGCCCGTCACCAAGGTAATTCAAAGCAATGAGCTAAAGTTATCCATAATTTGTACATTTGTAACTATTCAACTCTTTTACAGTCTTGCAGAAAGCTACCCAGTTTGAAATGGAAAAATCAAACATTTAAGTTTGCATTGTTTGAGTATGTATGTGTTTTGTTTCTGAACACGATGGCTACATCAATTGCAAAATAGATGGCACAAAATAAATACATTTTTGCTTGAACCTTTTCAAAGGACTGACTGGATGGAAAAGAAAAGAATCAAAATGCATACACAAATGAACACATACAAGAATCGAGGATAATAAATCACGGTCATGTAACTGATGATGAAAGTTAGTCATCACATAATTTGTGCCATAATTCAAGAATTGCTTTTTTTTTTTAAATTACTGCAGGTTTTTGGTGCCATGATCGAGCATGGAAAGTCAACCAAATCTGTTTAGCTATTACAAAGAAATACTGCTTCTTCCAAACATAGTTGTATAAATCATTCAAAATTGTTAAAAGGTATGCAAATACAAAAAATGAAAGACATGTCATTTTTTTCTTGAAAGTATGTATTTATTTACATGTAAATCATATAGAATTATATTTTATCAACAAGTGTAAAACAAATTACTTTCCATATCATTGTGTTTTTATCATAATAAACAAATTGATAGTTACAACCTGGCTTTTCCTCATTTTATTGTTGTTGCAGTATTGTTTTACATTAATTTCATGGGATCGCATTTGTAAGTGCAACCTCCTCTACCCCCCCCCCTCCAAAAAATAAAAAAATATATATATATATATGTTAAGACTTCACAAGGGACTGTAAGATGTAGACATAGAGTGTAAAAATGCATATATGAAAAATTCTAAATTCATGGCAAATTGGAAAATGTAGCCCAAATTGTCAGTGTAGTTACCGGTAGGATAACAGGTAATATTCAAATTCTCCAAATTACATTCATAATTATTTCATGGCAAGCTGAAAAGAATAAATACCTTTCAAATACCAGGCCCATAAAATTTGTAAAACTGTCCAGAAATACACTTGTCATCTTGAATATATCATCAGCTAGCAGGGGCTATGTTGTTAGTTTAGCAAGTCTGCCATGAGAATGTGTTTCCAGATAATTGCTGGTAAGGGTTTGAAAGACCTATTTCAACGCAAATGATGGGCTGAATAATATAGTAAATGATAGTGCAAATTGACAAATGCCACAAAATACCTAAACAGGTAGCCTAAAATATTTTAATATTTTATATATTTTATGAAAAACTGAAAATAACAAAACTCACTCCCAAAATGTTCAAGACATCCTGGTGAGCTGACAATATATCTCTAACAGCAATAATCGCTAAGTTAGATTTTATAGAGACAAGCTTGGGCTGTCATTCTTTTGACCATTTTGGTGTACTACTTGGGTATTTTGTATGGCAGTAACTCTATTTATGGGAAAAGGGGAAGACCTACTTAAGTCTGTTTTGCACAATAAAGAATATAAAACGGTCATATTTTGTGAACTATCGTGGAAGACCAGTCAATTGTAATAGTGTTCTTAATCATAATACGTGCATTTTGTGCATTATGTTACATTGTACAACACACTACTAAAGTTTTGTCACAACTTTCACAGTCTGTGACGGATAAAACACATATTGAACAACTCTACAATAAAAGCATTATAAATGCCTCTTGATATCAATGGAAAATGGTTCTACCAACAGTACACATAACTTCATCCTCTAAAGCTATATTTTCTCTGTGACTTTGTTTTGAGTATGTAGAAAGCAAAATCTGGTGATGTCATGTATTTGTAATACCTTACGTTTTAATGGAAATGAAAACAAGGGAAAAATATTCTTATTCTTACTCACTGGACTTACTGTGATGCAACAGGATGCAACAAGCACAATAAAACTGTCATATATGTCAAAAAGTCTAAAGCCAGGACATCAGTAGAATGCTATATAAGCACAAGAGTTAAATTTCCAAAATTCCTCTGCTTTTCAGTGTTGCAACAAAAGACACCCAATATTATCATATGGATGATTCTCCTATTTCACAATCCATGCAGCATCGACGTCCATACTGTGAGAGGCATATCTTCCCACTCCTGGGTCCACAATAGCTGTTTCCAACATAACAGACATTGCAAGTGATTTTCATGAAATGAAAGTCAACCAACTGAAATATATTTAACTGAATGTGATACACTATTTGCTAAGCTTGTGCATGCATGGCATGTGATATCTTGCAGTTTGTTGACAAAATGAATGGAAACTCAATTACAAGCGCGCCCACCCATGTACACCATTATTTGTCTACGTATTGATGTTGTCAACCCCTCTCCAAGAAAGCAACATGCTAAATTGGCCATCCCATTGAACTGAATGAGGGTGCATGGATTGCAAAATGCGAGAATTTATTTCCATTTACTCCCACATCCAATACGTATGCTATCGTCCGGCCGATGCAATAATTTGATCTTTCAGTGGCCCCAAGGCATTGGTAGCCTGCAGACCCAGGCTCCTGATCAAAACTGCTGCAGGGTTATTGGTGGAATACAGTCTCTGTAATGCATCTATCGTGGCCATGACTGGTAGCACATGGCGCTGGCGTCTGGTTTCGTAGTCTACCAGATGTGATACTGAGCCTGCAGACACAAGATTACAGATGAAACATAAGATTAGTAAGTATTATTTTACATATTTTACACAAGTATTTAGATGGATATAAAACAAAATAGCTAAAATGATTTAAAGATACAAGGAAGCACACTATTGTAATTTACGATATTAATATTGTAGACTAATAAGCTGGCTCAGCAGATGTAAATATTTTAAAATGGCAAGATTTGAAGAAGTCCTGAATTTAGGACACAATGTTAACAAAATCAAGTACAGGATATTGTATATTGTTAAAAGGTTTCTGCTGTGAAAATTTCATGTTCAAACATTTGTTCTTTATTGACCAATCATTATCAGAAACAGCTGTGATATGCAAATCTGTTATATAGCTTTTTCAGGGGATCAATTCAATAATGGTAAATTAATGCGAGTCTCTCTTCAAGTTAAAAAAATTTAAGACAAATCCTTCCAGCCTGGATATACAATCTAGTTAGGGTATATATTGCTATATGTCACAACTTTAATACTTACGGCATTTTGGACTTTTCATAATCATGTCAATGTCTGGTAACGCCCATTTTAAGTTAATAAATAAACAAAGAAAACCTCATAACAGTGAATAAACTAAACAATATGTAGAACATGCACTCATTAAGTTAATGAATAAACAAAGAAAACCCCATGACAGTGAATAAACTAAATAATATGTAAAACATGCACATTACGTTGATTGAATTTATCAAGAACAGGTTGACCACATGCATATTGCAATTTTTTCGGCAGTGAATACAATGTCAGTATTCAAATATCGGTATACATCAAGAGTATACCTGTGTGTGTGTTCGTCTCTGCAAGCGCCTCCAAACGATGACATTAGTCAACATTTTACATACCAACTGAGGACAACATGTAAATCAAGGACAGTCCTTGATTTGTTGGATATTGTGTCCTCTTTTTTACAGGGGTATGTTGGAAATTTTGAAAAAATAATATTCACTGGATACATCCACAGTTGTGTGGTTATCTGTTAAACACACACTGTGCGTGCACGGAATACAAACAATAACCCCTCTTGGAGGTGTGTAATTGTGATTTATAGTCAATGTTTGCCCCCGGGGGGGCCAGTGCCATTACAACATGTACACCATGCGCGTGTGAAAAAACGCGTAAAAAGGGTTGTTTTTCACAGTTGGACGATGTACGCGCGTACATCGAAAAGGGTATCAAAATCGGGGAAAAAAGGGTATACTTTTAACAGAAGGCTCACTTCAAAAGTATCTTTCAAGACTTGAATACTTGTTTAGGGTATTTGAGATCGACTTTCAATTACGTTGTTTAGGGTTCCATTTTGAGTCCATACAACGCGCAGCGTGTACACGCTTGTAAATGACACTCGCCCCCGCCGGGTTGTTTTTGCATAGTTCTGTACACCATCGTCAATTGGAGGCACTTGCAAGTATGTGTGTGTGTATGTGAGAGAGAATTTGTTTTGATGGAAGAGATACAGTAGGTCTAGTTTTAATATCTCAAAAGGTCAGTAGTAACCAGTGAAAACATACCAAGATCTTTTCCTAGTGCAGCTGCTTCTGCCAAGACTGCAGTTAATGTAGACACATCTCCAAAACCAAGATTGATTCCTTGGCCTGCTAGTGGGTGAATTCTATGGGCTGCATCTCTAGCAAAAATAAGAAAAAGCAAAAACAAACAAAAAGTTTACTTGATCAATCGATCCATCGGTTAATCCATCCATCCAAGCATCATTACATTCATACATGTACATCCATACATCCATAAATGAATATCAATCAATCAATATATAAATCAAGTTAATCCAACATTTGCTTTAGTAACAAGTGATCTGATTAAGATTTTTGGCCTAGAGCTATGATTCTATTTTAACAGTAGTGTTAGTGTCACGGTTAGATATGGCACTAGTAATTCTCATTACAATTACTGTCACTGGACAAAACATTCAATACCCTATCCAGGTTCACCCAAGAATAGGTGGAGAGTTACAATCTGATTTTTTGTATTTGGAATTTGGTTACGCCTAAGGTTAGGTTTAGCAATCGTCACTGCAGCAACTCACACTGGAACAAATGGTGTAAAATCATGCGAGTCCTGTCCCAACTAAGACCCGAGGCCCTCCCCGATTTGGGACTACCTCTGGAGGTAGTCTTGGGACGGCCCAAGGCCGGCCTCGGGCCGGCCTAAATCCGGTGTAAATGGAAAGGAGGCCTCGGGCCCCCAAGTTACCATGCGATGCCGTGCAGTTATGTAATACACAATGCCAAAACTCGCGAACCAACTTCCGGTGTATACAGCGTGCGGGTAAACAGGTAAACCATCAATCAAACCATAATCAAACCAACTATGATAATTTAAAAAAAAGACAACAAAATACATGAACTATTTTATCTGTTAGGTATCTTTTTTTTCTTTATACTGTTGTTACGAACTGCATTATGTTGTATCAACATCAACATTACACAATGAAAAACTGCTGTTTTCTTCACTGTCTCATTTCAACATTTTTTTCTTTGAATCGACTCTCTCACGAGGGACTTATGTAGGAATGTTATATATGTAACTTGTATATTAACGAATCACGCACGAAAGATATACTGCTTTCTTTTACTTCAGTGATAGGGAGACACAATGTAGCGAGTTTTGGATAGAGGGCCTCGGGCCGGCCTAATATTTGGTGTAAATGCACAAAATTGCGGGCCTCGGGCCTCCAATTTAGGCCGGCTGGCCGGCCTTTTGGTGTAAATCGGGTCTAAGCTTACCCAATAAGAGCCAGTCTATTTCCCACATAGTGTGGAGAGTGACAGAGACCAAGAGGAAACATGCCCCTGCTACCGGGACTAACCCCTGCAATGCTGGGGGGCAGCTGGTGGATGGATGATCCGTCTGGCTTCAGGTTGGATAGCAGGTCCTCAAACAGGCGGGTTGCCGTGTCGACAGTAGCATTGTGATGACTGTCATCCCACTGGAGATGAAATTGGAAAGAAATGAGAAACATAACTGTTTTGATGAGTTAAATATTTATTGTTGATTTTGGACTACTACAAACTAAAGTGTACAACAAACTCATTCAAATTATATATTATGGTAAAATAAGAATAAATTTGATCATTTATTTATTCATTTCAGACTTGGTAATGAACAAAGTTGCTAATACTGTGGAGTGATGTCATTTTTCTCTATCGAAATTTACCTCTATTACTAGCTACAGTGCACTCCCGTTATAACAAACATGGTTATAAGTTATAACGAAATCCCTGTTACAACGAAGTAGAAATTCAGGTCCCCCCCAAAATATACTTTAACCGTTTGGTTATAACGAAATTTCAATACAACAAAAGAAAACTGTTGGTCCTGAGGGCTTTGTTATAACGGGAGTCGCCTGTATTTTGTTGACCCACTGAAAAAAAATAAACAGATGATGGTGATTTTTCAAATTCTATATATATTTCAAATGCATGACAAGAAACTATTCTGCCAGTAACTGAACATTAATAGAGAGGTACTTCACATATAGCTCCTGTATAAATATGTTAATGTAACGTTTTGTCTTTTATTGATATAGTGATTTGTACATATTAACATACCAAAATTGTTGTTGTTGTTGGTTGTTGGTTTTAACAGCACATATCAATCGATAGCCGATTATTCATGCCAAAAGAAAAATATATATTTGTATACAGATGTGGACAAGGATTACAATAAATGACTTCCTTTTCAGTGAAAAGCTATTCTCTCTAGATTTAGTGATCACACATACAAATAGTCTAATATCAATGTATGTCATATTTCCCTCAACTTACAAATGCATGGTTGATAGCTTCTACAAAGTCGTCCTCCTGCATGTTTGTCAGCTCTTTGGCGTGGTCAGGGCTGGTGGACCAGACTAGAGAACTCTCATCATCACTCAGCTGAAAAAATATGTGAGTCATAAAGAGAAATTGTTGCATCACTTTTCTTCTCACATAAATACACCAGAAAGGTGCCTTTTACCAAACATACTACTAGAATTGAAAAAAGATGTGTGTAAAGATCAAGATTAAATAACTGGCTGACAGCTGAACTGATCTGGACATATGGGATGTCCCTTTTCACTATCATGTTACTATTAATTTCTGTAGCATGCATAAATAATTTCTGACATTTACAGATCACACATCTGTAACTATTTTTATTTTGTTGTTGCACACAAAAGGTTGTACTTGTTCCCTGTAGCATTCTGTGCAATGCACAAATCAGACACGATACATTGTTACAAAATAATTACAGAGGCTGTAGCAAGTGCAAATTACCTAAATATTTTCTTGATATTTATAAAATTACAAAGATTCTTAAGATTAATTTACCCAAAATTGCATTGCTCCTGATTTCCCCTGCATATCTGTAATCATTTGTTGATTTTCTATGTCCATATATTTTTTTTCACTTTCATTCTCTGGAAACATGCACAATTTGTGTAATATACTCAGTTCATAAAGAATTAGAGATCATAGTACTTTCTTCATGAAACAGTAACACAGTTTATGTCAAATTTATGCAGCTTCATATAAATTCATTAAATTGGTAAAACATCTAGGCAAACAATGTTTCTACAATAATTTCCTGAAATTACATTTTGATGTGAACCTGTAAGTCTCTAGACAAATTTGATCACATATGCTTTACCCATTAAAAACCCTTCCTCCCTATTCAAAAGAAAATGACTTACTGGGAGAAGAGCTATTGGACCTGAAGGTAGAAACCGCTGCCAGGCAACAATGTTCTCAGTTGGCTGTAAGAATGATATAAAACAGGCATACACATGTAAATACATTCCAAAGTTCTTAAGATATCTATTTTGATTCACATTTACTCCAAACCTTGCACTCTAAAAAACATAATTGTACACAAAGAGGATATGTGGTGTCCTATGAAATGATCAAAGCAGAACAGTACTTGATTCTGGGAGAATTGTGACCTAAATTGAGGACTACTTCCAATCATGCCATTTCCTTTTAATATCACACAATTAGACAATATTTCCTTAATAGATTTCTTCCACACATCATGGTCAATTAATTCTGTTTGCAAGGCAAAATGTAATTCTAGTGCTTTACTGACACTAATCTTTGTGATATCTCAGTAATTTTATGTCATGGGGAAAATACCATAGCCTGATACAGACAATTCATCACACAATAATTATTTACCTCAGCTAGCTGTAGAGTTGCTACTACTGCCGACTGGTCGTAGTTCCACTTTAACTCTTTCAGACCTGCTAGTCTCCTGACCCCAGACCTAGCACCATCAGCACCAATCACTAGTCTTGTCTTGATGATAGTCTCATCCTCCAGGAGTAGCTGTGCCCAACTCTCTTCTTCAAACGTCCCTTGTCGAGGTATCTGTATCGACGCCAGGCTATATCAGGAATGAAAACAACAAAATGGATACGAAATTAATAAATTTGATAGTCATTTCTCATGCATCATTTCCCCATATTATAAATCGAAAGGAACAAACATGTCAGAACATCTTATGACAGCACATGCATAGAAATATCAAGTTTTATTCAACTGGTTAAGTTTGTTTGCATTCCTGATTGGTTCAATGTCT
>JZLH01S0039176.1:0-10934 GCA_001188425.1 Eucidaris tribuloides
CTTTCTGAAATGTTGAGTCCGTAATTTTTAGATTAGACCTTATACATACGTGACCTATCGCCACAATACCCTGATAAAATCGCACATCTTATGAAACACATACATAGAAAGAAAATACTTTACATGTCTACAGGTGAAAATATCAATATTCAAATGTTTGTAACATGTAAATGTCATAAAACTTTTAATTTTCCAGGACACTTCCCTTTCATTCTGTAGTCTAATTATGATAATTTGTCACTTTCCTCACCATTTGGTTGTGTGACTCTATCATGGTATCGTGGTGACGGGTCACATACTATGTTTAGAGTTAGGTCAGTGTAGAGTTAGCAGTAACCATTTTAAAGCAATATTCCAGTATGATTTCAAGAGTGAATTTGAAAGCACATTTGTGTGCCATGACTGTGTAAAAGAGAGCCACATTACTTTGTGCATGAAAATAGTATGGTACATGTGTGTGGGTGGTGTGTGACGTGTAACTTGAGTCATGATGACAGACCTGCCAATTACTGTCCCTATTTTTAAAAAAAAGGGGAATCACCTTTTACCCATGTTTCAGATTCTGTCCCTATTTTTGTAAATATCTGTCTACAGTAATGTATAAGATCTTTAGGAATGTCCCTTTTTTTCATATTTTTGTCCCTATCTCTGAGGTTCGAGTGTTGGCAGGTATGTGATGATGGCATAGTCGAAATGGTACTTTATTATCATCATTATCGTTCTGTGTTCCTCCAGTGCAGTGCATGTTCAAGATATGGCAGCAGTCCCCATGGCTGCCCCAGGTGCATCTGATGCTGACAACAGCCCAGCGGGTTTACTCCTGAGACTGGTCCAGAAACTCTTGGACAAGAAGGAAGGTGAGTCTTGGGTCTCGGTCCTTGAGACCCTAAGATAGGTAGGCCCATGTGCTAGTCCCACATATAGTGATTTACGTAGGGTACACAACATATATCACAACATGCAGGACTGCCACAAACAATCTGATGCTGACAACAGCCCAGCGGGTTTACTCCTGAGACTGGTCCAGAAACTCTTGGACAACAAGGAAGGCGAGTCCTGGGTCTCGGTCCTTGAGACCCTAAGATAGGTAGGCCCATGTGCTAGTCCCACATATAGTGATTTACGTAGGGTACACAACATATATCACAGCATGTCCCAACAACAGCCCAGCTGGTTTACTCTTGAGACTGGTCCAGAAACTCTTGGACAAGAAGGAAGGTGAGTCCTGGGTCTCGGTCCTTGAGACCCTAAGATAGGTAGGCCCACGTGCCAGTCCCACATATAGCGATTTATGTAGGGTACACAACATATATCACAACATGTGGGACTGCCACAAACAATTTTCGTGGGCTTAGCTGCCTGATGTCTGCAAGACCGAAAAATTAAGAATGTTGATGTAAATGATAATGATAGTACATGTATAGTTGTGTTGTTAAAACTTTCATTAACCCATTCCCTTTGAGATTGTGTGATTTCCATAGAGGTAGAATATGACACATCCGGTTTTCATTGGCAACACTTTGATCCATCCATGATATATTTCCTTTATCCAGTTTTTATGCCGAGATGTAAAATATTGTTTGATGAATATATGATATTAAATTATTGACCATCTTTATGATTTTCACATTTATTAATATTTCAATGTTATCAGGAATACATACATGAACAGGATGGTTTTAATGACTCTCTGTTGACAGCTAATATCTCTTTTTGTTATAGGTGATGATGTGTCTGGCCATTTTCAATATGTGGTTCGAGTCATCAGCAGGTAAGCAGTTGTTTTCTCTTTATTAGTTTTAATTCAAATTAATGGCCTTTTATTTAAGGAATATATCTAGGATCAGAAGTTGATTGACCGAGTCTGCTGCTCACAAGCTGTTCGTTCTTAGTTCTGTCTCGTTTTGATTATTGCAAATGGGCTCTTTCTTCAATTCCCTCTATCAGTTGACTCGTGTTCAACATTTACAAAATTGGCAGTACGATTAATTCTGCAAGTTTCTTGTGATCATCCTTTTCAACCACTCTTGAACTCACTACACTGGCTTCCCTTGAAACAGAGAATAATTTTCAAACTACTCTTGTTTGTCTAATCAGAAACACTGACATAAACCAGGCTCCAGAGTACTTACGCAATTTTCTGAATTTATATACACCCAAGATCACTTAAGTCAGCTAGTGACCCTCTCGTACTTACATATTCAGTTACTCGCATTAGCCGGAGATAGACATTTACTGTGTCAGCTTCAAATACTGGAATGATTTGCCACTTACAATAAGACAGTCTTCACCAATACCTATTTTCAGAAAGGCTTAAAAACCCATCTTTTTACGTTATGTAGTTTTCAAAGATACAAGTCTAAGTAATATATTGTAGCGCTTTGCGGCTAAATGGAAAAGCTGCAGATATAAGTCGATATAATAAAATTAATAAATAATAAAATAATAATGGACCAATGATCTGATTCAATGATGTAACGGCATTCTGCTACGGAATAAAGAGTTATCCATTGCCTTCCATACATATAGCAAGATATCATGGCATGTCTTGAAAGAGATTTGAAGTATAAACAAATATAGAGACTACTGTGTTGGAGAAAAAAGCAGTCCCTACATTATTTTTGCATTGCAGAAAACATGAATAACACATTCAGAATTCTTCTTTTCCAAAAAAAATAGAGTTGCAATTAGCTGAATGAAAGAGATCATTCAGAGAGGTGGAATGTGATGTAATAGATTTATTCATATGACGCTCTTTGTATTTTAAGAGTCCAATTTTAAGGGTTCCAGTTGTTTTGAAAAATAAGTCATCATAATGACACTGTTACCAGAAAATGGTGTCAAACAGTTTTTTTTTTTAAATTTAAATCAGTGGCTACACAGTAAATAATGGGGTAAACAGTCTTATACCAGAAACAAGTTCTAGAATAATTAGCACTTGCATTTTTGAAGAAATGCTCATTATCAATGTTATTGGGAGATATGAATGATAATTATCCTTTGGGAAATTATGGAGGGGGGGGGCAGTGGGGTACCAAAGGGTGGAGTGGAATTGGGGATGGGGTGGTGGAGGGGGTTGGGGACAAATTGTGAAGTCAAATGATATTATATTGGCTACGTAATATAAATCATTTTCATTTTTTGTTGACTGTTGCCATTAGAATAATGTGAGTGTTGAAATAATGACATAGTGGAATAAATCTATTCTCCATTCAACAAGTTGACAGTAGGGCATGAAGTACTCTACCTTTTAATAACACCATATATTTATTTTACAGCAACTTTGCACCAACAGTTGAAAATGATGAATTTCAAGTTGCAGAGAGAATAAAACGAAAATGTAAGTAAAACTAGAGATATGTGCCCTTATTTTTACATAAAAATGATTCAATCCTGGCAAATGATCCTGGCTACCTTACTTCCATGGTAGGGTGGGCCATGTGTGCATACCACTTTTATTGAGTAAGGGGGGCATTTTTGGCCTGGTTTCTCAGGTAAAATTCACCAGAAATGATAAAATAAGGTGTATTTTTCATAAAATTATGCTGAATACTCTAGAAAGCTTAAATATGGGGTGAAATTTCTGGAAGGACCCTGATAAGGCTGGAGATAGGGCTCCAATATCTTGGAAAATACATGGGAAAGTATTCCATGTAGGGGGTGAAAAACTGCACCATTATTTGAGGTAAGAGGTCTCTTTTTCAAATCTAGGTATGAGCACTGGCCTACCCCTAATATGGTGGGGGGGGGGGGGGGAGAACGTGAATGTAGTTCATATATAGTGCAATGGAGAATGTTTATACAAAGACAAAAATTCAGTGATTAGAATATAAGTAGTATATATAGTAGTATGATCTAGTGTTGCACGACTGCAGGATTTTTGGGAGTCGACTAGTCACCGATCAAAAGTTGCGACTATTTGCCGACTCTTGGCTTTCAGTTCTATCGGCATGATCAAGAGGTAAAAAGAAGCACACTACAGCCTATACAATGACTGTTCAGTGTCCTCCTTCAATGATTTCAGTAAATTCAACTTTCAAGTTTCAACTGTGATTTCGATCATTCAAAAATTGACTTTCTGCCATAGTCCCACACATTGTCATTGATGTTTTGACTGGTTTATATGGCATACATACGTAATTATATGGAGTCGATTCTTGCATTTCTAAAGTCGGAGTTGCGACTCCTTGACCGACTCCTTGACGATAGTCACGACTCCGACTTTTGGCGACTTAGTCGTGCAACACTAGAATGATCCTTCTTCTGTAGGTTAACACTTACACTACAATACTTACATACCTGCCAACTGTCCCATCTTTCCAGGGACTGTCCCTATGGTTTCCAAAAAGAGAAGCACGTTTTGTCTAAGTAATGCATAGGATATTCAGGAATGTCCCTATTTTTCAAATTTTCACCTCCAAATTGTCCCTATTTTCAGGGTTGGCAGGTATATACTTAATGTGCAATGAAAGATACAATTTATTGCAATGGTCATGTTTCAACTGAATGTTGTACCTATGTGAAGTTTGGTATCAATATGAAATGTTGCTATTTTGACTTGTGTGATAGAGTCTCTGTTGTTGCATGGTATGTCAATATATTCTTGTGTCCCCCTTTACACTTTTTGTGAATGTTGTACCTATGTGGAGTTTGGTATCAATATGAAATGTTGCTATTTTGACTTGTGTGAAAGAGTCTCTGTTGTTACATGGTATGTCAATATACTCTTGTGTCCCCCTTTACACTTTTTGTGAATGTTGTACCTGTGTGGAGTTTGGTATCAGTATGAAATATACTTTGTGAGAAAGACACTGTGTTTGTTAATGTAATCTTGTGTCCCCATTTACACTTGTTCAGTGGCCAGGGACAAGAGAGAAGCAGATGCGGCATATTTTTCAGAGCTCCACAGAAAACTTCAGTCACAGGTGAGAGGGAAATTTATCTTATTTTCTGTGTTTTTCCTTTTTCCATAGCTGTAAAAAGATTGTGTTCCTCATGTGCACATCCAAAAATGTGCTCAAGGGAATGGGCTACAATCAGTCATAATCAACACAACAAAAAAAGTAACTACCCCCTTTTTCAAACTACCATCACTTTTTAAAGGAACGATTTTGAGCAAAATAATTTGGCAAGGACGTTCCTGCACTGATTGACTAACTTTTGTGTGAAAATGTGATTGATCCGTCAAGTCATGCACGAGTGAGCACATATTAAAGGTAAAAATGTCACTTTTCAAAAGTCACGAGGGTCATTTTGGGTAATTTGTGATGCAGCATTTTGACGATGTCTGTTTTTGGTGAATAATTAAGCACAATTTATGTTAATCATCTATCACTTGACACCCTTACACCTCTCTTGGCACTTTTCGCATATTTTATACTTCAGTGAGCTCAATTTAAAAAATTTCATCCTTCCTCAATTTTGAAATTGTAAAATCCATTAAGTTTATTGAAAAAATAAAATCTGATATTTCTCAGCAAAATGTATCTTTACATGTTATACAAACATATAAGAGGTTGTAACCATGTCATGGTTGAGTGAGCACACTTTATAAGTAAAGCAAAAACATCATTATTTACCATTATTTTGGCATAAGAGATGACTCCTGTGACTTTTGAAAAGTGACATTTTGGCTTTTAATGCATGCTCACTCATGCGTGGCTTGACGAATCAATCCCAGTTTCACAAAGAAGTAAGTTAGTGAGTGTAGAAATATTCCTGCTGAATTATTTTGCTAAAACTCCTTTCGTTAAAAAGTTATAGTAGTTTGAAAAAGGGGGGTAGTTACTTTTTTTGTTGCGTGTACAAAGATTCATGTACCATAAATCTATACCTCCAACAAATTGCAATCTTGGATGAGACTACTACACAATTCTACAAATCTGTAGTATTTTCACTGCATTCAACTGTGTGTTTGAAAGTGAAACAAAATATTAGTTCTCTAACTAAAATGGCCAATCGCATCAGTGAGGGTCAATATTATTCACTACAAAATGAAGAAAGCCATTCCTGTGGAAATTTCATACAAGGTTTGGTGATACTTCAGATTATGAAAACATCAAAATATCTGTAAAAATAGTACAACAAACAGTTTACTCCATGTAGAGCAATAAGTCCTCAATATGTTGGTTTTTATTTCAAACCACAAACAGCTGAATATGTTTACAAATATTAAAAGCCAAAATATTGAGAACTAATAGCTTTCCTCAGAGTCATCTGTCTGTTGTACTATTTACTATGCGGATATGATTCTACACTTGTATCTGCTAACAAAATAATATGTAAAACATGCTTACGTGATACATGTTATCAATGTAATTTAGGGGTGATAACAAGATTATAACTAGATTTTAATTCGTCACTGAGACAAATTGGTGATCCGCATAACCGCTCCGATCATTAAATCTAAAGAAAATGTGACAAACAATCTATATCAAGTATCAGTGCTTGCTGAAATATGTCCCTCATGACATTAACTTCTCCATCAAACATTAATTGAAAATTTGACGTGCGCGTATGCGTTTGTCTTGACGTGCGGACGGTTATGATTAGTGCCAGTGATGTCCGTTGACCTGAAATTCCTGTGTTTCAAGTTTGGTTTTCTGATTCGACTCCTGTCTTGAGATATAGATCAAACACGATTTTCCTTCGTGACGTCGACTTAGCATGGAAAGTGATGCATGAAATCTTATCTACACATCTTAGACTACTAGAATAAGCAATAAAAAGTAGGGTTCATCGTTAACCGTAGAGAGTTATGACTGATTTAAGAATAAAGATTAAATGCGCACGTACGCGTTCGTCGTGACACGTGCGCGCATATTATAAGCACCAGTGATGACCTATGACCTGAAGTTACCGCGTACCAAGTTTGGTTGTCTTACTCGACTCCAATCATGAGATATGTGCAAAATACTGTGTAGCTCATCTGGCCCGAAGGGCCCGATGAGCTTATGCCATGGCGTGGCGTCCGGCGTCCGTCCGTCCGTCCGTCCGTCCGTCCGTCCGTCCACAGTTTTGAAAATGCTTCTTCTTTCGCCTTTCTCTCAAACCGATTTTGATCTGTTGTTTCTATATGATAGGGCTAGGTGGGGATTTAAAACTTCTACACAGAATCGTTGAAATTCATTATTTTTTTAAATTTATGCAATTTATTCGAAAATCACAAAAATGCTTCTTCTCCTTCATTTCTCAACCGATTTTTGATTTTGATTCTTTATTTGGTAGGGCTGAGTTTCACATTTAAACTTCTCTACACAGGAATTTTGAAACTTATACCTCCATTGGATTAATTATGTTAATTTTAATGCAAATTTTATCACCCAAAATAACAAAAAAATTGCTTCTTTTCCCAACATTTCCTGATCTCGATTTTATCCTTCTGTTTGTTTGATCTATGGGCTAGGTGGGGGCTTTAAGACGTCTGCAAGCAAAATTTTCGAACATTAATCAATTATGCTTTAAAATTATCAATATGAATATTATAAATAAAGTCAAATTTTCTCGAAATCCAACAACAAAAAATTGGTTCTTCTCCTCATGTTTCTCAACACAATTTTAATTGTGATTAACTTTTATTTGGTAGGGGCTGAGTTTATGCCATTAAAACTTCTACACAGAATTTTGGAAATTATATACTCATTAGTTAATTATGGTAATTTCATGCAGCAAATTAAATCAAAATACAAAAATTGCTTCTTCTCTCAATCCTTTCTTGCGACCGATTTTACATCTCCTGTTTGGTTTGATCTGAATAGGCTAGGTGGGGCATTGTCTCAAGACTTCAACACAAAATCTGTGAAATTATCAATGTTATGCAAAATTTAAAATTATCAATATGGCAAATTTATGCAAATTTATTCAAAATCACAAATAAAATAAAAAAAAAATGCTTCTCATTCAATATTCTCAACCAATTTTGATTTAGTTTGCTTTATCTGGTAGAAGCGTAATGCTGGTCCAGCTAAACTTCTACGCAGATTTTTAACTGTTGCTGCCATTAATTAGATTATGGTAATTTTATGCTAAATTTATTCCAAAAATAACAGAAATTTATTCAGTTTCTTATTACATATCAGTACCTATTTAATTGGTTACCACTTCAAATGTGCTTTTACCAACAACTAAATATCAGTATGGCGCCGAAGGGATCCGCGGGATGCAATCATTTAATAATTATGTAGTTATTATTATTTTTTTTATGATTATTATTTTATCTTTTATCCATGTCCCTTCCAGGCATTGAAACGTAATATTTTTCTGCAATCGAATATTTTTTATATTCATGTCCTTCCGAGACATCAAATTTAATCTTTCACCAGTATAAAATTGTACACATGAAATTTCGGATATATGATGTTGCGAGTGACGAGTGAAGCACTTACCGTCATTGACATTTTTAGTTTTCTTGTGACATATAAATAACGTTCACAAAAATTTGACGTGCAAAGTGATGTCTGAAATCTTATTACGGCACTATAGGCTATCAGATAAACATACTAGATGATATAATCGTCACTAAGACGGAATTGGTGATCGGTAACCGCTCGAGCATTCAATAATTTAAAGAAATTATTAGTTATCCATTACAATATCGTTAATGTATCGTTGCCATGATGAAATAATGTTCCTCATCACCTGAAATGCTCTATTAAACATTTAGTTGAAAATTCGACCGTGCGCGAACGCGTTACGTCGCGACGCAGCAGGACGGTGTGATGTAGCACCAGTGATGACTTTGGACTGCATTACTGTGTACCAAGTTTTGTTATCTTAAATCCCCATTCATAGATATATGCGCGAAATAACGATTTTATTTGTGACGTCACAGATGACATCACAAAGTATTCCACATGCAAAGTAAGTAACGAACTCTGTATCTACGGATTTCAAAGCCTATGCAGAATGGAGCAATAACAGTAGAGGGTCAATAGGTTTTTTCGAGAGAAAATTGGACTGATTTAAAACTTATTTTAAACGATACACGTACGCGTGTCGTCGTGACGCCCGCACGCATATGATAAGCACGCATGATGACATTTCGCCTGAAATTTACTGTCTACCAAATTGGGTGATGTACTCGACTCCAGTCATGAGATATGTCCGAAATACGATTTTCTTGTAACGTACATAGATCGACGTTCACAACACTTTGGCATAGAAAACGATGCCTGAAATGCTATCTACGCATTCATACTCAATCACAATAAGCAATAAAAGTCAAGGGTCACGTTAATTCTAAAGAGTATGAGTGCATTAAAAAATCCCATTATTTCACGTACGCGGCAATGCGCGCGCATTTACGTTTTTTGGACTTGTAAGCGATATTTTGGGTCCTATGGTCGGAAAGTTCTAATTGTGGAGAACAATTCAGTCAGAAAATCTAAATTCATCAAAAACCGACGATAATGGTCAGAACAAGGGTGCGCGCGGAAAAAAACGCCGCGCGTACGCGCGCGCACAAAATGCTTCAAATGACCTGAACGTATGCTTACTGTTAAATAAGAAGTCATTTGGAGCATTTTAACAACTTTAAATTTTGACGCGCCCGTGCTAGCCCATCATGACGCGCGCGCCACGTTGATTATCTTCCAAGAAGTTGACCCTGACCTGAAACTTAACTTATCCAAATTTCGTTGCTTTATTCGACTGCGTTGAGATATTGCAAAATTAGGCTTCTAGACTACTTTGCTGATGACGTCATTGATGACGTCACAGACATTCGTCAGAGAGGACAATTCTGTAGGTATTGACATGGGACATAACTATTGCCAAGTTACAAGATGATTGACGATTTGTGTCTTGAGAGATATCTGATGCCAATAAGGACCAGAGAAGAACACGAATAAATAAATAAGAAAAGAAAAATTCTGACGAAATCTATGGTGATCCGCGTTAGCGGATCACCAAATTAAAAGTAGGGTCCACCGTTAATTCTAGCGAGTTATGAGTGATTTAAAAATGCCCATCATTCACTACACGCGCAATGCGCCGCGATTTATGTTGTTAGCTCACCTGAGCCAAAGGCTCAGTGTAGCTATTGTGATCGCTTTTCGTGCGTCGGGCGTCGTTCGTCGTGCGTAAACTTTTACACATTTTCAGCTTCTTTTTCAAAATGCATGATTGGATTTGGCCCAAACTTGGCAGGATGATCCTTAGGGGTGGGGATTCAAGGGTTCTCAAATGGCACTCCTGGCCCCTGGGGGACCAGGGGCAGGGCCCTAAAGGCCAAAGAGGTAGTTTTTCAACATCTTCTTCTTTAGATCTAGAAATAGTTTAGTTAAGCCACTATGTGTGTAAGATACCTCTATATGTGCTGAATTAATGTTCCTCATGACAATGCCCAGGTGGCCCGTTTGCCAAAGGGGCAAAAGTTTGGGGTAGGGCCCTACGGATAATTCACATTGACATCAATGGATTTAGACCAAACTTGTGTGAATGATCTTCAAGGGGGGGGGATAGAGGGTTCCTGGTATTGGTACACCAGGCCCCACTGGGCCCAGGGGCAGGGCCCATAAGGCCCAAACTAGGTAACTTCTAACCACAAGCCCATTTGTAACCAAACTTGGGTGGTAGATGCATATTAGGACCTCAATGGTATTTGGGGGTCAAAGGTCACATATGTAGGTCAAAGGTCAAAATGAAGTCAAATGAATATCTGCAAGTTTCTTCTTTGGTTGGTATTGGCCCATTGAGACTAACTTGGATGGTAGATGATACATGTATAGTGACCTCATTGTTAAAGTGGGTCAAGGTCACATACATGTAAGTAGGTCAAGGTCAAATCTTAAGATACTTAGGGCGTTTTGTCTATGGGTACCATAGAGAATTTGCGAGACCTCAGGTGAGCGTCGTGCCCCCGGGGCTCTTGTTTGGACTTGTAAGCGATATTTTGGGTCCTAGTGGTCGGGGAAAGGGTTCTTATCGGAGAATTG
>JZLH01S0039176.1:10959-24029 GCA_001188425.1 Eucidaris tribuloides
AATGTTTCTATTGTAAATAACTTGAGCTGTTTGTAAATTTTCGTTTAATTAACGAGGGTAAGCCTATTTGCTTTTGTTTTTTTTTCACTTTTTGTCATGATAACTACATCTATGTATAATGTAAGATTTTCTTTCAATGCCCTAATCAGGCGTGTGACATAAGAATAAAAAATCATTCATTGTCATTTGTCAAATCCTTGTCATTGTCAAGCATTGTCATGGTCACTGTCGAATCATTCACCTCAAGACGGGTGGCTATTCACATCTGTGGTTTCATATGGCCAATAGCTCCAACTAGAATGTAATGTTGCTAAAAGTGATATTCCCCTCTTGCCAACATCGCAGTTCTTGAAAATCTCGACATTCTTGGGACAAATAGCTGAAAGCCTACATTTGTCTTATGCAATCACGAAGTCTTTCTTTATACATGTTCTTCTCGAAGCGCTTCTACTTTTATCAAAAAGGATGTAAAAACGCTTTTTTGGGTCAATTTGCCCTTCGCTACCTCCTTGATACTGCATTTGCACTTTTGAGATGACGTTAGTCTCGCATGTCCCAGTCGCCTACATTAGTTGCACTTTGTGTGGCATATTATCACTATTTCATTAGTAATAATATTTTATTATAAATAACAACAATAAACTAATAAAATAATAATAATTAATAATAATATATAATATAATAATAATATATATATATCATAATAATAACGGAATAATCAATATAATAATAATACAATAAAAAAAAAATTATAAAAAAAAAAATTAATAAATAATAATATTTCTTACCGTTCTATCTCTCCTTACCCCAGTTAGTTATTAATTATATTAATAATATATATATATAATATTATTATTATTATTTTATTATTGGTTATTATTATTTTGTTTATTATCATTAATAATGAAAATAATTACTCTTTATATAGTATTCAATTTATATTATGCATAATGTTATTATTTATTATTAATTATATATTAATAATAACATTATTATGTCATTATTATGAGTACAGTAGTGTAGTATGCAGCAGTATAGGCATGTTAGTAGTATGTAGTAGTAATAGTCTATTTGAGATATTTATTACTACTTTACAAGCTACATATTACATAATCTATAGTCTATAGATAGATCAAAATAATATAATAATAATAATAATAATAATATATATGATGATGATCATGATTGTAACAGTAATAAATAATAATAATAACATAATTATAATAATAATAATAATAATGATGATTGATGATACAGTAATATTCAAATAGTAATAATAATGATTAATTATAATTAATTATTAATGATAATACACAATAACAATAATAATATTACAGCAATAATAAATTTCTGTTATCATTTCATTATATTATTATTATTATTATTATTAATTATATTATTGTTTTATTATTATTGATTATTATTATTATTTTATTTTTTATTCATTATTATTATTATTATTTATTATGATATTATTTAAAATTCATAACTATTATTGACAAAATCTGTCAATAAGGTGATAGAGGCGATGATGGTACAAATGATAGTAAATACTGAAAAAATAAAAAGATAATTATAATAAATCATGATTGAGAATAGTAAATACATAGAGTAAATAATAAACTTTCATGAATTAAAATGATGGTTACTAGATACATAATTTACATTAAACAATAATTAATAATGATACGATGAATCATACAAAATTGAAAGAATGATACTGACTACTACTACTACTAACTCTACTTACTACTTTCATCTACTAACTACTACTTCTACTACCATGCTACTACAGTACTACTGCTAGATTATTAATGATAATAATATTGTCGATTATAACATTTGATAAATAAGTAACGCTAATTATAGGTACAAAATAGTTTGACCTCTTAAGTGTTTTGCCACTAAGTGACTAATGCTATTGTGTCAAGGTGTGGGTTAAAGTACTATCTATAACGCCAAAGTTTGAAAGACAGGAATGGGATCATGCGTGCAGTCCCTGTGAAAATCATGAAAATTGAAATTCAAAGTTGAAAACTTGTGTTATTCACAAATACAAAAGTGTGTTTAATTATTAGATTGACTTTTGTTACTATATACGTGATTATGAAATGATAAGACCTTTAGAATGCACGGCTGGACACTTCACTTCGTCTGCCGTGCACACGACTATGCACGTTGACTAGTAAATGTGTGTTCTTCGGCAGTTCACCCCGCGGTAGTAAATCTTATTCTGAGGAAAGCTAATTGATAATTCCTCCTATAATCAGACTTAATAATAAAATTAATACCTAGCACACAATTCATGCTGTAAAAGCCGATCAGTTAATCTTTTTAATACTGAAATTAAATCAGAAAATCACTCAAAATTTGGAAACTCGATCAATATTTTGTTTACCATCAGTGGCTCGTGTGACCACCACCCAAGTGCCTATGGTTACTCAGCTACAGCCGCAAATTCGAACTTATCGGATCTGAAAGGACGGTTACAGGTCCAGTGTAAAACATTAGTCGCGGACGGCCGCACCAGGCATGATCCTGCGGTCTCCGTTCATGCTCGCTGTTGTGACTTGTTTCGCACGCTTGAAGATAGTACGACGTTCCAGTCGCATCGCAAGGGCAGCAGTTGAGAATCTGATTGTTGAATGGCTACCGGTTTTCTTTATCTTTCTAGCCTTAGATGGTGGCTCGTCCAGTATACTTGTGATACTGTGTTACGATACAGGTAGTGTAAAAAAACGCTTTGTCAAATTCGTTGGATTTCATTATTTTACAGCGTTTTTTTGTGCCGCTCTTCGCTTAGCACATTGCCTAAGCCATGGCGCATTTCTCAAAACACGACCGAATCGCAAGTGAGCTGTACGACACATACGCCCAACATCTGCGAATAAAACCCAAAGTCTGGTACTACGGGAAAACCCGTTATAACTAGGCTGGACATACTGCGAGGGTTTACCGCTTTCATTAACACTGCTTTCATGGAAAGATGCACCATTTATCGAGCTCGGATTAAGGTCTATTGCTGAGAATTTGCTTATAATGATATTTTTCTCAACCAATCAAAGAAACATAGAATTCACGTCCTCTGGTCTAAAACGAGGAAATGGAAAAGTTCGCATCGGTGCCTGACCCCTTTTAATGTTGGCGACTCGCAAAAATGCCGGATGTTCAGCGCGAATCATCGCCCTTCAGCCGGCAGCACTAAGCCATCGCCAACGACATGAAGTTCTCGGCTATCTGCAAGTGTGGTGTGCTGTGTGTGTGTGAGTGTGAGTCAATTCACACTATACTGCACAATATTCTAATATCACCTGTCCAACAACAAAGCTGGCGTCCGTACACAGTCCTCAACGCAGAGTTATGAGCATGGAGGTGCTGCTGTATTTCGAGATTAGTTTTCTTCATTACGTTTGGATGAGTATAAAATGAAAAATAATCAGCTTCGTCGTTAGTCGGTTTGGTTCAGAAAAGTGGAAAGCAGTTCACATTATGGTTGGATGCTTAGTCCATACATGTTATATTTTGTGTGGATAATTATGCTGTATTTTACACACGGGTACGGATATAACGATGGTAAAATCCGGCTCAAGGGTCCCGAACAACTCGCTATAAGGGTTTCCCTGATATGGATTGAATGATCAGTCCACAAAACAGCAGACTGGACCGAATTTTGTTCTAGGAACACTGGGCCAATTTTGAAAATTTACAAATGAAAGTTGAAGTGATGAGTATCTTATTTCCTATTGTAGTAGAGGCATTGGAACGCCATTTGGCTGCAATATTTTCGTATGTTTTGTTTTAGAAGGTGAATTTCAGTGCAATTTCTAGTGCATGACTTGCATGAAACCAACATCATTACTTTGTACACAAAACTTATAGATTTCCCCATGTGTGCTCTCGCACACCACTACCGTCAAAAAGTGTCCGTCCGAAAAAAAGCCCTCTCCGACTCATTTTTATTGCATCATAGATGATTTTGACTAAACTTATTTCAGGTATGGATATTTGAAACATACAAGAGTAACACTTACTTATTGGTTAGTCTGTATATAAACAGGACTGCTGTAACTGCCTCTTTGTAATTCAGTTCACAAACTTTAATTACCCACTATTCACCTTTTAGTAACATACACATGCGGTGAAGGGCGCTGCAAAAAAAAAAATTGGGGGACTCGCAACGCCTCAACAATTCTACACAAAATTTAAAAAAAATTGAAGGAAAAAGAACTTGATTTTTGATCCCCCTGTGAGACTAGATTGTGTACCCTGCATTTATGAACAACCCGATCTATTGATTTGCGGGACCATTTATGATCAGAAAACAGCTCTTCTTCTGAAAATGGTTGAGTTCCGTAATTTTTAGATTAGACCTATATACATACGTGACCTATCGCGCCACAATAGCCCTGAAAATCGCACATCTTATGAACACAACATAGAAGAATACTTTACATGTCGAGCGGTGAAAATTGTTCAATATTCAAATGTTATGTAACATGTATTTCATCTAAAACTTTTAATGTTCATCCAGTGGACACTGCCGCTTTCATTCTGTAAGTCTATATTATGATAATTGTGTCACTTTCTCGACCATTTGGTGTGTGACTCTATCATCGGTATCGTTGCGTGACGGTAACTTACGTATTGTTTAGAGTTAAGGTTCAGTGTTTAGAGTTTCCTAGCAGTAACCATTTTAAAGAATATGTCTCAGTATGATTTAAGAGTTTGATTTGAAAGCACATTTGTGTGCCATTTGACTGTGTGTAAAAAGAGAGCCCATTACTTTGTGCATGAAAATGGTATGGTAATATGTGTGTGGGTGGTGTGTACCTGTAACTTGAGTCATGATGACCGACCTGCAATTAATAACATGTCCCTATTTTTTAAAAAAAGGGAATCACCTTTTTACCCATGTGTTCAGATTCCTCTCCCTATTTTTGTAAATATCTCGTCTACGAGTAATGTATAAGATCTTTAGGAAATGTCCCTTTTTTCATACTTGTGCTCCCTATCTCTTGAGGTTCGAGTGTTGGCAGGTATCGTGATGATGGCCTATTTAGTCGAAATGTACTTTATTTTCATTATCGTCTTGTTCCTTCGCTGCAGTGGGCATGTTCAAGATTGCAGCAGTCCATGGCTGCGCCCAGTGATCTGCCATGCTGACAAAGATGCCCAGCGGGTTTACTCCTGAGACTGGTCCAGGAAATCTTGGACAAGAAGGAGGGTGGTCTTGAGTCATCGTCCTTGAGACCATAAGGTAGGATAGGCCCCATGCTGCTAGTCCCACATATATGTGTTTAGTAGAGTTCTACCACAACATACTATCACAACATGCAGGGACTTTGCCACAAACAATCTCGATGCTGTACAACAGACCAGCGGATTTACTCCTGAGCGACTGGTCCAGAAACTCTTGGATCAACAAGGAAGGCGTCAATTAAATCGATGGTCTCGCTCCTTTGCGCCCTAAACGATAGGATAGCCCAGTGCCTGAGTCCCACATATAGTTGATTTACGTAGGGTACACAACATATATCACAGCAATGTCCCAACAACAGCCCAGCTGTTTACTCTTGAGACTGGTCCAGAAAAACTCTTGGAACAGAAGGAAGGTGAGTCCTGGCCGGTCTCGGTCCTTGCGACCCTTAAGAATAGGTAGGCCACGTTAGCCAGAGTCCCCACATATAGCGATTATATAGATAGCGGTACACAAACAATACTAATCAACCAACTAAATGATGACACTGCCACAAACAAATATTTGATGGGCCTTAGACGAACCATGATGTTGCTCAAGACAAAAATTAAGAATGTGTGATAGTAAAGATAATGATTAGTACAAGTATATTGTGTTGTAAACTCTTCATTACCATTCCCTTTTGAAGATTGTGTGATTTCCTAGGAGTAGAATATGAACATCGGTTTTTCATTGTCAAACCTTTGATCCATTCCGGATGATATATTTCCTTTATCCGTTTTTATACGGAGATGATTAATATTTTTGATAATCTATGAGTATTAAGATTATTGACCATCCTTTATGATTTACATTTATTAATATTATCAATGTTTATCAGGAAACATTACATGAAACAGGAATGGTTTTAATGACGTCTCTGATTGACAGCATATCTCTTTTGTTATAGGTGTGAGGGTCTGGCGCATTTCAATATGTGGTTCGAGTCATCAGCAGGTAAGCAGTGTTTCTCTTATTAGTTTTAATCACAATTATGGCCTTTTATTTAGGAATATATTAGGATCAGAAGTTGATTGACCGTCTGCTGTCACAAAGGCGTTCGTTCTTTAGATTCTGTACTCGTTTATGATTATTTGCAAATGGGCTCTTTCTTCATATTCCCTCTAATCAGTTGACTCCTCTGTGTTGCATAACATTTACAAATGGCAGTGACGATTATTCTGCAAGGTTTTTTGATCAATTCCTTTTCACCACTCTTGAACTCACTACGACTGGCTTCCCTGAACAGAGATACTAATTTTCAAACTACTCTCTGTTGTCTAATCAGAAAATGACATAAACCAGGCTCCAGCAGTACTTACGCAATTTTCTGAATTTCATATACACACCAGATCACTTAAGTCAGCTAGTGACCCTCTCGTCTTACATATTTCGTTTACTCGCAAGCCGGAGATAGACATTTACTGTGTCAGCTTCAAAATACTGAATGATTTGCCACTTACAATAAGACAGTCTTCACCAATACCTATTTTCAGAAAGGCGTTAAAACCCATCTTTTTACCGTTAGTAGTTTTCAAGATACAAGTCTGAAGTAATATATTGTAGCGCTTTGCGGCTAATGGAAAAAGCCGCAGATATAAGTCGATATAATAAATTAATAATATAATAATAATAATGGACCAATGATCTGATTCAATGATGCTAACGGCATCTGCCCTACGGATAAAGGTTATCCATTTGCCTTCATACATATAGCAAGTAATCATGGAGCATGTCTTGAACAGAGATTGAAGTATAAACAAACATATAGAGACTACTGTGTTGGAGAAAAAGTCAAGTCCCTACATTTATTTTTGCATTTGCAGAAAACCGTGATGAATAAAACACACTTTCAGAATCTCTTCTTTTCCAACAAAAATAGAAAGTTGCAATTAGCTGAATAAAGAGACTCATTCAGAGAGTGGATGGTGAGTGTATAGATATTCATTGAAGCTCTTTGTTTTCTTAAGATCCAATTTTAAGGTGTCCAGTGGTGTTGAAATAGAGTAATCAAATGACACCTCGTTACCCAGAAAATTGGGTGTCAACAGTTTTTTTTTTTAAATTTAAATCAGTGAGCTACACAGTCAATATAATGGGAGTAAACGTCTTATTACCGAAACAAGCTTCTAGAATAATTAGCACTTGCATTGTTGAAAGAAATCTCATTATCAATGTTATTGCGGAGATATGATGATAAATTATCCTGGCGAAATTATGGAGAAGGGGAGGAGCAGTGGGTACCCAAAGCGGTGGAGTGGAATTGGATGGAGGTGGTGGGGGACTGTTGGGGACAAATTGTGAAGGTAAAGATATTATGATTGGCTAATCAATACTAAATCATTTTCTTTTTTGTTGGACTGTTGCATATAGATTAATGTGCAGTGTTGAAATAATGAATAGTGGAATAATCAATTCTCCATTCAACAAGTTGGACAGTAGGGCATGGAAGTTACTTACCTTGAATAACACCATCATATTTAAATTTTACGCGAACTTTTGCACCACGTTGAAAATGATGAATTTCAGTTGCGAGAGAACTAAACCGAAAATTAAGAAACTAGAGATATGTTGCCCTATTTTTACAGTAAAAATGATTCAATCCTGGCAAAGGATCCGTGGCTCTTACTTCCATGTAGGTGCGCATGTGGTGCATACCACTTTTATGAGTAAGGGGCATTAATTTGGCTGGTTTCTTCACGGTGTAAAATTCACCAGAAAAGATAAATAAGGTTATTTTTCAATAAAATTTATGCTGAATACTCTAGAAGCTTGTAAATATAGGTGAAAGTTCTGAAACGGGACCCTGATAGCTGGAGATAGCGGCTCCAATATCTTGGAAAATACATGGAGAAAGTAATTCCATGAGTAGGGGTGAAAAACTCACCATTATTTGAGGTAATGCAGGTCTCTTTTCAAAATCTAGGTATGAGCACTGGCCTACCCTAATACTGGTGCGGGGGGGGGGAGCGAGAACTGAATGGTTCAGTTCATATTAGTGAAGGATGAATGTTATACAAAGCACAAAAATTCCGCGTCCAGTGATAGAATATAAGTAGAATATATATGTAGTATTGATCTAGTGTTGCGACGACTGCCAAGGATTTTTGAGTTCGACTAGTCACGATCAAAGTATGTTGCGACTATTTGCGACTCTTGGCTTTCAAGTTCATATCGCACATGATCGAATTGATGTAAAAAGAAGCACACTACAGGCCTATACAATGACTTGTTCAGTGTCCCTCTTCAATGATTTCAGTAATTCACTTTCAAGTTTCAACTGTGATTTTCGATCATTCAAAAATTGACCTTTCTGACATGTCCCCACACATTGTCATTGATGTTTTGACTGGTTTTATGCATGACATACGTAATTATATGGAGTCGATTCTGCATTTCTAAGTCGGAGTTCGCACGTCCTTGACCGAGCTCCTTGACGATAGTCACGACTCCGAGCATTTGGCCGGACTTAGTCGTGCAACACTGAAAGAATGATCCTTCTTCTGTAGTTAACAACTACCTACATATACTTACATACCTGCCAACTGTCCCATTTTTCGGGCGACTTGTCCCTATGGTTTCCAATAAGAGTGAGACGTATTGTCTAAGTAATTGCAATAGATATTCAGGATGTCCTATTTGTTCAATTATTTCACTACCCAAATTGTTCCCTATTTTTCAGGGTTGCAGGGTACTATACTTAATTGCAATGAAATATACAATTTATTGCAATGGTCATGTTCTCCATTCTGAATGGTGCTACCTATTGTGAATTGGTATGCAATTTGAAATGTTCTATTTGCTGGTACTATGATGTGATAGGCAGTCTCTGTTGTTGTGTATGTTCAATATATTTTGGTCCCCTTTACACTTTTGTCGAATGGTTGTACTATGTGGAGTTTGGTATCAAGGATGAACAGTTGCTATTTTGACTTGGTGAAAGAGCTCTTTGTTACATGGTAATGTTCATACTTACTCTTGGTGTCCCCCTTGTACAACTTTTTTGAATGTTGTACCTGTGTGGAGTTTCGTATCAGTATGAATTATACTTTGGTGAGAAAGGGCACTTGTGTTGCTGTTAATGATGTAATCTTGCTGTCCCCATTTACAACTTGTTCAGTGCAGGGACAAGAAGAAGCAGATTGCGGCATATTTTTCAGAAGTCTCCAGCAGAAAACTTCAGTCAGGTGAAGAGGGATTTATCTTATTTTCTGTGTTTTCCTGTTTTCCATAGCTGTAAAAAGATTGTGCTTCCTTCCATGTGAATCCAAAATGGTGCTCAACGGCGAATGGATCTACATCAGTTATAATCAACAAAAAAAAAAGTAACTACCCCTTTTTTCAAAACTTAACCATCACTTTTATTAAAGAACGATTGTTGAGCAAAATAATTTGTGCAAGGAGTTCACCTGCACTGATCTGATAACTTTTGTGTTGCAATAATGTGATTGATCCGTAAAGTCATGCACGACGTTGGCACAATTAAAGGATAAAAATGTCACTTTCAAAGCACCGAGGGTCTTTTGAGTTAATTTGTGATGCCCCAGATTTTTGACGATGTCTGTTTTGCGTGAATCCAATTTAGCCAACTAATTATCTGCCTTATCCGTATCTTCACTTGGACATCCTGTACACCTCTCTTGGCAACTTTTCGCGATGATTTTATACTTCAGTGAGCTCAATTTTAAAAATTTCAATCTCCTCAATTTTGAATTGTAAAATCCCTATAAGGTTTATTGAAAAAGATAAAAATCTGATATTTCTCTCAGCAATTAATGGTTATCTTTTACATGTTATACGAAACAGTATAAGAGGTTGTAACCATGTAGTGGGAGTGAGCACTACTTTAAAGTAAGCAAAAACATCATTATTACATTATTTTGCATAAGAGATGACTCCTGTGGCTTTTGAAAAAGTGACATTTTGCTTTTTAATGCATGCTCACTCATGCGTTGCTTGACGATCAATCCCAGTTTCACAAAGAAGTAAGTTAGTGTAGTGTAGAAATATTCCTGCTGAATTATTTTGCTAAAACTCTTTCGTTAAAAAGTTATAGTAGTTTGAAAAAGCGGGGTAGTTACTTTTTTTGTTGCGTGTACAAATTCATGTACCATAAATCTATACCTCACACAAATTTGCAATCTTGGATGAGTACACTCACATATTCTACAAATCTGTAGTATTTTCACTGCATTCAACTGTGTGTTTGAAGTGAAACAAATATTAGTTTCTAACTAAAATGGCCAATCGCATCAGTGAGGTCAATATTATTCACTACAAAATGAGAAAGCCATTCCTGTGGAAATTTCATACAAGGTTTGGGTCGATACTTCAGATTATGAAACATCAAAATATCTGTAAAATAGTACAACAAACAGTTTACTCCATGTAGAGCAATAAGTCCTCAATATGTTGGTTTTTATTTCAAACCACAAACAGTGAATATGTTACAAATATTAAAAGCCAAATATTGAGAACTAATAGCTTTCCTCAGAGTATCTGTCTGTTGTACTATTTACTATGCGGATATGATTCTACACTTGTATCTGTAACAAAATAATATGTAAATCATGCTTACGTGATACATGTTATAATGGAATTTAGGGGTGATAACAATTATAACTAGAATTTTAATCGTCCCTGAGACAAATTGGTGATTCCGCATACGCTCGATCATTAAATCTAAGAAAATGTGACAACAATCTATACAAGTATTCAGTGCTTGCTGAATATTGTCCTCATGACATTAACTTCTCCATCAAACATTAATTGAAAATTTTGACGTGCGCGTATGCGTTTGTCTTGACGTGCGGCGGTTATGATTAGTGCCAGTGATGTCCGTTGACCGAAAATTCCTGTGTTCAAGTTTGTTTTCTGATTCGACTCCTGTCTTGAGATTAGTATCAAACACGATTTTCCTTGTTGACGTCGACTTAGCATGGAAAGTGATGCATGAAATCTTATCTACACCTCTTAGACTACTAGATAAGCAATAAAAGTAGGGTTCATCGTTAACCGTAGAGAGTTATGACTGATTTAAGATAAAGATTAAATGCGCACGTACGCGTTCGTCGTGACACGTGCGCGGCATATTATAAGCACAGTGATGACCTATGACCTGAAGTTACCGCGTACCAAGTTTGGTTGTCTTACTCGACTCCAATCATGAGATATGGCAAAATAACTGTGTAGCTCATTTGGCCCGAGGGCCGATGAGCTATTTGCATGGCGTGTGCGTCGGCTCCGTTCCGTCCGTCCGTCCGTCCGTCGTCTCGTCCACATTCCGTCCACAGGTTTGAAGCTTCTCGTTCATTTCTCAACGATTGATTCTGATTGTTTCATATGATAGGGCTAGGTGGGGATTTAAAACTTCTACACAGAATCGTTGAATTCATTATTTTAATTTATGCAATTTATTCGAAATCACAAAAAATTCTTCTCCTTCCTTTCTCAACCGATTTTGATTTGATTGCTTTATTTGGTAGGGCTGAGTTATCACATTAAACTTCTACACAGAATTTGAAATTATACTCCATTGATTAATTATTGGTAATTTATGACAATTTATCCCCAAAATAAAAAAATTGCTTCTTTTCCCACATTTTTGACCGATTTTTCCTTCTGTTTGTTTGATCGATAGGCTAGGTGGGGGCTTTAAGACGTCTGCACAAAATTTGAAATTAATCAATTATGCAAATTTAAAATTAATCAATTATGCAATTTATGCAAATTTTGTCGAAATCACAAAAATGCTTCTTCTCTTCATTTCTCAACCAATTTTAATTGTGATTACTTTATTGGTAGGGCTGAGTTATGCACATTAAACTTCTACACAGAATTGTGAAATTATATCTCCATTAATTAATTATGGTAATTTATGCACAAATTATAATCCAAAACTAACAAAATTGCTTCTTTCTCAACTTTCTTGACACGATTTTCATTCTGTTTGTTTATCTGATAGGGCTAGGTGGGGCTTCAAGACTTCTATACACAAAATTGGTGAAATTATCACATTTATGCCAATTTAAATTAATCAATTATGCAAATTTATGCAAATTTATTCCAAATCACAAATAAATAAAAAAAAAATGCTTCTCATTCATTTCAACCAATTTTGATTTAGTTTGCTTTATCTGGTAGAGCTAGCTTGGTACACTAAACTTCTACCCAGATTTTTAACTGTTGCTCATTAATTAATTAGGTAATTATGCAAATTTATTCCAAAAATAACAGAAATTTATTCAGTTTCTTATTCATATCAAGCCTAAATTGGTTCCACTTCAAATGTGCTTTTCCACAACAAAAATCAGTATGGGCCCGGAAGGGATCCGGGATGCAATCATATATAATTCATGTAGTTATTATTATTTTTTTTATATTATTATTTTTCTTTTTCCATGTCCCTTCCAGGCATGAAACTAATATTTTTCACACTTCGAATTTTTTATATTCATGTTCTTCCGAGACATCAATTTTTTATCTTTTCACCAGTATAAAATTGTCCACATTGAAAATTCGTGATATTGAATGTTGCGGGATCCGGATGGAGAATACCTACGTCATTGACATTTTCTAGTTTTCTTTGTGACATCATAAATAACGTCACAACAATTTGACGTGCAAAGTGATGTCTGAAATCTTATCTACGCACTATAGGCTATCAGAATAAACAACTAGATGTTAATTCGTCACTAAGACGAATTGGTGATCCGCGTAACCGCTCCGATCATTAAATTTAAAGAAAATGTTATCATTACAATATCGTTAATGTTATCGTTGCATGATGAAATAATGTCCCTCATCACCTGAAATTGTCTATTAAACATTAGTT
>JZLH01S0039176.1:24054-52440 GCA_001188425.1 Eucidaris tribuloides
GCATATGGTCATTTCTTGGTTTTCAAGCTGAATTGTTTGTACCTATGTGAATGTTTTGGTATCTGAATATGTAATATAGTTGCTATTTTGAGCTTGTGTGATAGAGTGCTCTTGTTGTTGGGGTAAAAAATGGTATGTCAAATAATTTTGCTTGGTGTCCGCCGGCTTAATACAGGATTTTTGTGAATGTGTGTAGCGCTATGTGGAGTTTGGTATCGAATATGAATGTTGCTATTTTGACTTGTGTGAAAGAGTCTCTGTTGTTACATGGTATGTGCATTATTTATATGACTCTTGTGTCGCGCCCTTTACACTTTTTGTGAATGTTGTACCGTGTGTGGAGTTTGGTATGCAGTATTGAAATATACTTTGGTGAGAAAAGCACTGTGTTTGTTAATGAGTAATCTTGTGTCCGCCATTTACACTTGTTCAGTGCCAGGGACAAGAGAAGCAGATGCGGATATTTTTCAGGAGCTCGAGCACAGAAAACTTGCAGTATAGGTGAAGAGGGAAATTTTATCTATTTTCTGTGTTTTCGCTGTTTTCCATAGGCGTAAAAGAAGATTGTGTTCACTCATGTGCAGCGATCAAAATGGCTCAAGGCGAATGGGGCTACAATCAGCATAATCAACACAACATAAAAAAGTAACTACCCGCCTTTTTCAAAGACTACATCACTTTTATTAAGGAGAACGATTTTGAGGCCAAAATAATTTGGGGCAAGGACGTTCGGGCTGCACTGATTGACTAACTTTTGTTGTAAAATTAATGTGAATTGATAGGCCGTAAGTCATGGCACGAGTGAGCAGCATAATTAAAGGTAAAAATTGTGCAGGCTTTCAAAGCAGCTGAGGGTCATTTTGGTAATTTGTGATGCAGCATTTTTGACGATGTCTGTTTTGGTGAATAATTAAGCAGAATCAATTTATTGTTATCATCTTACTTGACAGCCTTAGAGCCTCTCTGGCATTTTCGCGATGATTTTATAACTTCAGTGAGCTCAATTTTAAAAAATTGCATCTTCGCTCATTTTGAAATGTAAAATCCGCATTAAGTTTATTGAAAAAATAAAAATCTGTATATTTGCTGGCATCAAAAACGCAATAATGTATCTTTACATGTTATACGAAACATATAAGAGGTTGTTAACCATGTCATGGTTGCAGTGAGCACACTTTATAAGTAAAGCAAAAACATCATTATTGAGCCATTATCTTTGGCATAAGAAGATGAGCTCCTGATGACATTTTGAAAAAGTGACTATTTTGGCTTTAATGGCATCTCAGCTCATGGGTGGCTTGATCTGATTATCAAATCCAGTTTCACAAAGAAGTAAGTTTAGTGAAGTGTAGAAATTCCTGGGCTGATTATTTTGCTAAACTCCTTTCGTAAGATAGTTAATAGTATTGAAAAAGGCGGGTAGTTAGCTGTTTTTTTTGTGTCGTGTACAAAAGATTCATGTACGCATAAATCTATACCCTGCCACAAATTTGCAATCTTGGGATGTAAGACTACTACACAATTTCTACAAATCTGTAGTATTTGTCACTGGCATCAAGCTGTGTTTTGAAAGTGAAACAAAATATTAGTTCTTCTATAGCTAAAAATGGCCCAATCGGGCATCAGTGAGGGGTCAATATTATTCACTACAATAATGAAGATAAGCCATTCCTGTGGAAATTTCATACACAAGGTTTGGTGATACTTGTCAGATTATGAAAACATCAAAAAATCTGTAAAAAATGAAGTACAACAAACAGATTTACTCCATTAGAGCAATAGAGCCTCATATTATGTTGGTTTGTATTTCAAAGGCAATCGGTTCAAGCAACACTCCCGACAAACAGCTGAATATGTTTACGAAATATTAAAAGCCAAATATTGAGAACTAATAGGCTTGTCCTCAGAGTCATCTGTCGTGTTGATACTATTTAGCTATGGCGGATATGATTCTACACTTGTATCTGCTAACAAAAATAATATGTAAAACATGCTTACGGTGATAGGCATGTTATCAAATGGTAATTTAGGGGTGATAAAAGATTATAACTAGAATTTTAATCGCACTGAGATACAAATTGGTGAATCCGGCATAACCGCTTCCGATCAATTAACTAAAGAAAATGTGAAACAAGACTCTATATCAAGTATCAGTGCTTGCTTGAAAATATGTCGACTCCATTGACATTAAACTTCTCGCATCAAACATTATTTGAAAATATTGACGGCGGTAGTGCGTTTGTCTTGACGTGCGAGCGGTTTATGATTAGTGGGCCAGTGATGTCGGCGATTGACGAGCTGAATTCCAGCTGTTCAAGGTTTGGTTTCTGATTCGACTCCCTGTCTGAGATTAATAGATCAAAACACGATTTTCCTTTGCCGTGACGTCGTACTTAGCATCGGAAAGTGATGCATGAAATCTTATCTACAGCATCATTAGACTACTAGACCATAAGCAATAAAAGTAGGGTTCATCGTTAAGCCGTCAGAGAGTTATGACTGAATTAAGAAATAAAGATTAAATGGCGCACGTAGACGCGTTCGTCGTGAGCACGTGCGCGGCATATTATAACAGCCATGATGACCTATGACCTGATAGTTAAACCCGCGTAACGGCAAGTTTGTTGTCTACTCGACTCCAATGCATGAGATATGTGTGGCAAAAATACTGTGTAGGCTCATCTGGCCCGAAGGGCCGCGATGAGCTATTATGCCATGGCGTGGTGCGTCGCGCGTCGCGTGTCGTTCCGTCCGGCGTGTCCTCCGTCCGTCCACAGTTTTGAAAATGGCTTCTTTGCTTCGCCTTTCTGCACCAAACCGATTTTGTATTCTGATTGTTTCTATATGAATAGGGGCTAGGTGGGGATTTAAAAACTTCTACACAGAATCGTGAAAATTCATTTATTTTTTTAATTTATGCAATTTATTGCGAAATCACAAAAAATGCTTGCTTCTCGGCATTCATTTCTGCAACGCGATTTTGATTTTGATTGCTTTATTTGTAGGGCTGATTAAGCAGGCATTTAAACTTCTTACACAGATTTTTGGAAATTAATACCTCCATTGGATTAATTATGGTAATTTATGGGCAAATTTAGTCGACCCCAAAATAACAAAAAGTTGCTTCTTTCGCGCACATTGTCTCTGACGGCGGATTTTGATCCTTCTGTTTGTTTTTGAATCTATAGGGCTAGGTGGGGGCTTTAAGAGCGTCTGCCAAGCAAAATTTTGAAATTAATCAATTATGCTAAATTTAGAAATTAATCATTATGCAATTAATGCAAATTTTGTCGAAACAATCAACAAAAATGCTGTGGTCTTCTCCTCATTTCTCACACAATTTAATTGTGAATTACTTTATTTGGTAGGGCTGAGTTTATGCACATTAAAACTTGCTACACAGAAATTTGAAATTATATTACGCATTAATTAATTATGGTAATTTATGGCAAAATTAATCCAAAGCAACCAAAAATTGCTTCTTCTCTCATCATTTCTTGAGGACCGATTTTACATTGCTGTTTGGTTCTGATGCTGAAATAGGGCATAGGTGGGGGCTTGTCTAGACTTCTACAGCAAAATCTGTGAAATTAATCACATTAGGGGCAAATTTAAATTAATCATAATGGCAAATTTATGCAAATTTATATCAAAAATCACAAAAAATAAAAAAAATGGGCTTCTCAATTCATATTCTCAACGCAATTTTGATTTAGTATTGGCTTTTATCATGGTAGAGCTAATGCCTGGTTAAACAGCTAACTTCTATGCCGGCAGAAATTTTTAACTGTTGCTCCATTAATTAATTATGGTAATTATGCAAATTTATTCGGGCAAAAATAACAGAAATTATTGCGTTTCGTTCATTGACATATCAATAGCGCTATTAATTTGGTATACCACTTGCAAATGTGGGCTTTTCGGCAAACAACTAAAAATAGTATTGGAGCCGGCGAAGGGATGCGGGATGCAATCATTATCAATTCATGTAGTTATTTATTATTTTTTATTTATATTCATTATTTTATCTTTTCGCTGTCCCTTCGCAGGCATGAAACTAATATTTTGCTGCACTATCGATAGTTTTTTTATATTCATGTTTCGGCTTCCGAGACATCAATTTAATCTTTCAGCTAGTATAAAAATTGTACCACATGAAATTTCGGATATATGATGTTGCGAGATGGCGAGTGAGGGGCATCTAGCGTCATTGACATTTTCTAGTTTGTCTTTGTGACATATAAATAACGTCACAAAAATTTGAGCGTGGCAAGCTGATGTGCTGAAATCTTATGATACGGCAGCTATATGGCTAATCAGATAAAGCATACAGATGTTCAATTTGTTTTTGCGTCACTAAGACGAATTGGTGATCCGCGTAACCGCTTCGCGATGCATTAAATTTAATAGAGAAATGTTATATTAAAAAAAAAAAAAAAAAAAATGTATCATACAATATCGTTAATGTTATCGTTGCCATTGATGAAATAATGTCCGTCATCACCTGTAAATGCTCTATTAAACCATTAGTTGAAAATTCGACGTGCCGAACGCGTTCGTCGCGCGACGGGCGGGGCGCGGACGGTTGTGATTAGCACCAAGTGATGACTTTGGACCTGGGCATTGACTGTGTAACCAAGTTTGTTATCTTAAATCGCAGCCCATTCATTAGGAATAATGCGCGGAATACGATTTTATTTGTGACGTCAGCAGATGACATCACAAGTAGATTCCACATGCAAAGTAAGTAACTGAAGCTCGTATCTACGGATGCAAAGGCTATGCAGAATGAGCATTAGTAAGCAGTAGGGTCATAGGTTTTTTGGGCGAGAGAAATTGACTCGATTTAAAACCCTTAATATTTAAACGGTACACGTAACGCGTAGTCGTGACGGGGGTTACGCACCGCGACGCATATGATAAGCAAGCAGCGGCTGATGACATTTCGAACGCTGAAGTTTACTGTGTTACCAAATTTGGTGATGTTAGCTCGAGCCTGGCCAAGTTCATGAAGATATGTCCGAAATACGATTTTCTTAGTAACGTCATAGATGACGTCAAAACACTTTGGCATAGAAAACGATGCTGAAATGCTATCTAGCGCATCCATAGCTCAGATGCACAATAATCAATAAAAAGTAAGGTGCACCGTAATTGCTAATAGAGTATTGAGTCATTAAAAAATGCCATTATTCACTACCGCAGCGCCAATGCGGCGCGCATATTACGTTTTTTGAGCTTGTAAAAGCGATATTTTGGGTCGCTAGTGGTGGCGGAAAAGTTCTAATGAATGGAGAATTCAGTCAGAAATCTAAATTCAATCGCTAAAACGAGCGATAACTGGTCAGGAAAGGGTGGCGCAGGGGGAAAAAAAACGCGGCCGCGTGAGGGCGTGCGCGCGCACAGGCAAATGGCTTCAAATGACCTGAAACGTATGGCTACTGTTAATAAAAGTCATTTGGAGCATTTTAAAACTTTTAAAATTTTGACGGCGGCCGGTGCTAGCCGGCATCATGACGCGCGCGCCGACAGTGATTAGCTGTCGCAAGAAGTTGACGGCGCTTGAGCGCTAAACTTAATACTTATGCCAAATTTCGTTGGCTTTATTCGACTGCGGCTTGAGATATTGCAAAATGTAGGCTAGACTATGCTTTTGGCTGATGACGTCATTGAATGACGTCACAGACATTAGTCAGTGAGGAGCATTCTGTAGGTATTGACATGGGACATAACTATTGCCAAAGTTACAAGATAATGATTGACGTGATTGTTCTTGAGAGATATCTGATGGGCAAGCCCAATAAGACCAAGAGAAAGACAGCGAATAAATAAATAAAGAAAAGAAAAAAATTCTGACGAAATCTATGGTGATTCCGCGTTTTTAGCGGCGTATGGCAGCCAATTAAAAGTAGGGGTGCACGTGATCACCAATTAAAAGTAGGGGTCACCGTTAATTCTAGCGAGTTATGAGTGATTTAAAAATGCCCATCATTCACTACACGCGCAATGCGCGCGCATTTATGTTGTTAGCTCACCTGAGCCAAAGGCTCAAGTGAGCTATTGTGATCGCTTTTCGTGCGTCGGGCGTCGTTCGTCGTGCGTAAACTTTTACACATTTTCAGCTTCTTTTTCAAAATGCATGATTGGATTTGGCCCAAACTTGGCAGGAATGATCCTTAGGGGGTGGGGATTCAAGGGTTCTCAAATGGCACTCCTGGCCCCCCTGGGGGACCAGGGGCAGGGCCCTAAAGGGCCAAAAGTAGGTAGTTTTCAAACATCTTCTTCTCTAGATCTAGAAATAGTTTAGTTAAGCCACTATGTGTGTAGATACCTCTATATGTGCTGAATTAATGTTCCTCATGACAATGCCCAGGGTGGCCCCGTTTGGCCCCTAAAGGGGGCAAAAGTTTGGGGTAGGGCCCTACGGTAATAATTCACATTGACATCAATGGATTTAGACCAAACTTGGTGGGAATGATCTTCAAAGGGGGGGGGGGATAGAGGGTTCCTGGTATGGTACACCAGGCCCCCTGGGGGCCCAGGGGGCAGGGCCCATAAGGGCCCAAACTAGGTAACTTTCTAACCACAAGCCCATTTGTAACCAAACTTGGGTGGTAGATGCATATTAGGGACCTCAATGGTATTTGGGGGTCAAAGGTCACATATGTAGGTCAAAGGTCAAATGAAGTCAAATGAATATCCCTGCAAGTTTCTTCTTTGGTTGGTATTGGCCCATTTGAGACTAACTTGGATGGTAGATGATACATGTATAGTGACCTCATTGTTAAAGTGGGGTCAAGGTCACATACATGTAAGTAGGTCAAAGGTCAAATGTTAAGATACTAGGGCGTTTTGTCTATGGGTACCATAGAGAATTTGCGAGACCTCAGGTGAGCGTCGTGCCCCCCGGGGCTCTTGTTTGGACTTGTAAGCGATATTTTGGGTCCTAGTGGTCGGGGAAAGGGTTCTTATCGGAGAATTCAGTCATTAATGACGTCATAGATGACGTCACAGATGATAAATGGTATTGACAGGATACTCATACCGAGGTATTGACATGGCCCATAACTCTGCTGAGTTACAACATTATTGCCGATGTCATTCTTGAGATATCCTCTGAACAAAAAAGGAAGAAAGAAACATGAATAAAGATTCTGATGAAATCTATGGTGATCCGCAGTTATGCAGATCACCAAATATGGGTGGGGGGGGCACACATCTAATAGCAAACCAAGAATTGTAGGCTTTAGGATTAGGATTAAGGTTGAGGATTAGGGTTAGGGGATGGGACTAGAGTCAGGACTTGTAAGTTTAGGTTTAGGGAAATGTTTCTTCAGATGACATGGAATGTAGACCAAGTGGATGTAGTCCAAATGTTCATACACCAATGTTACCATTTTCTTTTTTCTTCTTCAGGGTGTCTTGAAGAATAGATGGGCCCTGCTGTATCTGTTATTAAGCCTGGCCGAGGATAAACAGGGGAGCAAACAGTTGGTAAGTGTAATTCACCATCTTATTTACTGATTAGCGGGATCTTTGAATTAAAGCCCAAGTTTAGTTTTGGGGATTTTTTTTATTTGAAAGCTTTATGCCCAAAAGCCATATCCCAGCAATAACAGATTCTGAATGTCTTTAGTTTTTTTAAAATTAATTAATGAAAAAATATTTGGGGGGGGGGGCCCCGAGATTTTCGCGCTATATTTTACATTATAGCATCCAAAGGGTTAATAAGGTGTTAAGGTTATATGAATTATACCTCATCAGAAAGAGCAGATATGACTTTTGGGCATAAAGTTTTCAAATAAAAAAAAATCCCCAAAACTAAACTTGGGCTTTAAAGTTGTGTTTTATTGTCGTGAAAGTATTTGATCAACATGACATGATTCAAAATGAACACCACTATTGAATCCACAATCTTGAATACAAAGAAATACACAAACATTTCAAGTGTCACTCCTTCCCACAAACAGGGAATTTGTGAAGAAACTGAAAATGTGAGCATATCACTTTAAAATGTGAGCATATCACTATAAGGTATCAGTAACTTAAACTTTTGCACGCAAGTCATGTGTAGCAAAAAAGTACATTGTTGTAATATTCTGATTATATCAACAGCTTTTACTAGGAATAATCCGGGGTATTTTATTCTATATACTCTTCAGATCCAGTTTTGCCATGTGCCTATCCTTTAGCACTATTATAGTTAAAGACACAGGCTCACATTGTGGAGCTCCAAATTAAAAAATTGTCAAACTTTGCTATCTGAGCTATATAATAGTGTTTGAATGGACAAATAAACACCATGGAATACAAATGTTTGGAAATTTATGCTGCCACTGGCAAGATATGAATGAATAAACAATTAGTACTCAGGCCAAGTACAAAATAGCCTAGATCTACACACAGTAAGTCTATGGGAGGAAGTGGGCAGGTGAATCCGGTCAACTTGCGATTTGCACTGTTTGAAAGCACTGAATAATCATTTTGAAATACAATTTTTTTTCAGGGCTTCATTTTTAGACCTTATCAAAACACTTGGAGCATGGAGGATTATGTAGCTCACATTTGTTTAGCTGTGGTCAATGTTAGCCTGTGGCTTTAAAGAAAAAAAGTGATTATGAGGGTTTTCTGGTGTAAATGTACAATTGTATCAAAAGTCTCACATGGTGAGTAAGGCATGCAATCTAGATTCTTCTCTCACTGTAATTTCTAACTCTCTTCACCAGGGCTCGAAAAGTGCGGCAGCAATATTTGGCCGAGGACTGCCGAAGCTTGCCACTTCCACCCCCTACGTAGCGAGGGATGACCCTCGGGCTGGAATGCAGGGGGCGCTACCCCCATCACAGACACCCCTCCCCAGGGACGCCAGCTCAGGGGCTCTCTCAAAGTCTTCCCACCACAGTAGTGGCATTGGTAAGCTAAGCAGATTTGAAGTGGTAGTCAAAGTAGAATCACTTGAAGGATGTATGTTGATGTTTGATTCTATCGTGCATGTAGATATATAAGTGAAATGAAAGGGATTATTCAGAGAGGTGAAATTCGATGTAATAGATTTTTTATTTGTCTCTCTCTGTATTTTAGATCACAACTGCTGATCTATAATTTTATCAAACATATCAGAAAAAATGAAGCAGGTTTCGAACCTGCCATCTACAGCTATCCGGGCTGCGACAATACCATCAGGCCATCACTGGTTACCGGCATTGACACGATGAACAAGTAACAAATACCAAGGCTCACAATTCTGACATTGTTATGTTAAATAGTCCAAGGCAGACATTTTTATTATTATTGTTAAATGAAAGATCAAAAATTGCTTTCTGTAAACATAGTTATGTGCAATGCAGAAAATTTTTTCCCACTCTAAGCAAATCCTTATGCCTCTTCTGGAGGTTATTTTAGATTTTATTGCCATTGCTTTTGGTCTTTCGTTCATGGTTTGTCATGCATATTTTGTTATGCGTAAACTTTTACATTTTCAGCGTGGCCCTTGAAACCGATGGTCAGATATTGATTAAACTTGGCAGGAATCATAGTTATGGGTAGGGGACTAAAAGTTCCTTAAATGGTAAATGTGATCACATTGAGTGGGGTAACAATTTGGGTTGAGTGGAAAGCAACATTTCTTCTTCTTCAAAATGCAAGCTCAGTTTGGAACTAAACTGCCCATCTACATCACTTTCTTTGCTACCATATCTCATGATTTCCATTTGTTTGTTTATTTGCTTGTTTTGTTTACAGGCAGTGGTATAAGCAGCATCAGTGGACCAACCCCAACTCCACATTCGTATGCACCTGGGTGAGAACTGTGTTTCACATTGTCTGTTTTTCTAACCCTCAGAGATTCTTACATTTCAAGACTTTCCTGTAATCAGGGTATTTCAAACACAAGGGTAAAAAGTTGTGCTTGCAAACTTCTTGAATATCAGACCCAAATAATGCTTAGTTCTGCAGAATGTTTTTTAAAAAGCATCAAAATATGACTTTATTTTGTGCTTTCTAGTTAACGGCCAACATTTACTTAAGCACCTGATATTTAATACGTGTAGTGTTATCTTGCTACACATCAGAAATTTAATCAAATTTTAATCAAGTATAGTTTATTGGCCTATGACCATTGACCCTGGCAAATTTCACCAAAAATTTAAGCCCTGTCATGGTCCATGCGTGGTCCAAATATGAAAATTCACCCAGGGGTTCTCCAAATATTGTGATAATGAGATGGATAGATGGACAGACAGTAGCATTCTCCCCAGAATTTTTGTTGCAGATTGTACCAATGTCAGCTGGCAAAAAAATACACATGCTTGTGATAAATTTACACTTGCTGCTTTGCATTGCTGTGTAAAGATTTTAGATGTACCCTTGGTGGCGAAACTTTGCACATGCTGTTGTTCGCTCTCTCAAATCTGCACTTGTTCTTTGCAGCAAGTGTTTTATACACTGGCGAGCACCCTGACAGATAGATAACCTGAAAGTGTTATGCCTCTGGCACCTCTTTGGGATTGAGGCATTTAAAAAAAAACAACCTTTTCTTCATTTACCAAAACTACACACTGTGCCCTTAAAAATCACAGCAAATTTACTCTTATATGCTCAACTTGATGCCATTTTTTTTTCTGTGTAGGTATCTGACAACACCAGGCATCACACCAGCCGCTGGGATGCAGTCCGTAGGGGGCCGACTGGCCCGTATGCTGATTGGAGGAAGTACTGCCCAGACCATGGACAGCACCCGAAATTTGACAATAGCGCCATCTAGTGACAGGGTCAGGACAGGCACAGTTGACGTTGACAGGACCAATCAAAATCAAGATGAAAATAGTGAGCATTTGTGGGGGATGATTAGTTTGACTTGTGAATTTTATGATGGGGAGGATTTGTAACCTATTTGTGACAGAGGTACCCTAATAGATCCGGGCTATCTCCGGTCTTGTCATCCGGGGGGGGCTATTACTGGACCCCCCCCCCCCCCCCCAGATCTCGGCCGCAGATCGCGCGATCGCTGCGAAAATTTGCACGCGCATAGAGCTGGATGTAATCTACAAGACTGAATCATTAGGTTTTTAAAAAATACATATTTTATATTTTTTAATAATTAATTATGCAAATTTATGAATAAAATCATTTTTGCCTCTAACTCACATAAATAGCTTGTAGAAAGCTAAGTTTTGGTGGAAATATTCTTTCTGACATTTCTGACAATTACCTACAAAAAATTGCCAAATCAGAATTAATTTCTTATGTATTTTATCGTTTTGTGAATTTCTTATGTATTTCTTTGTTTTTTTGACCATTTATTTTTTTATTGTTTTTTCGATGAACTTTGTCGGGGAATTTTTTGCGATCATAAACAGCGTAAAATTTATCCATTTCTACCAGTTAAAGTAAAAATAATTATACATTTATGATTTTTGGCTGAAAACACAATTTACATTGATTATATACACAAAATCACGTTTTTGAGCAATTTTGGAGTTGCATGCATGTACGAAAAGTCGCACAGCGTCGTAACGGTATGTCCAATTTTTGCAAAAATGGTCTCAAATGATGTGCGAGACGTGAAAGTAAAAAGTCAGCGAACGGCGCGGTGAAAAAATTTTGCGCGGCGGAATAATCGAGAAATTTGTCGAGGGGTAACCCCCCCCCCCCCCAAGGATATTAGGGTTATGTCTTTATCAATCTAAATACTGCAGGAAAATGTGAATGAAAAATCAAATTAATTCTGTGAACCAAACAGTAAATGTACAAATTATCTTAAATTGTTCATAAATTCCCCTTATTGTTCAATGTCAGTATGGATAAAATCATTTCCCCTCCTCAAATACCTCCAAAGTCCATAGATTTGAAATCAAGTGGGATAGCTTTTTTGTTGAACAGCAACGGTGGCTCTGTGTTTTCAGATAGTTATGAATAAAAAAAAAATGTTGGCTACCTAAGTAGAAGAAAACATTAAAACATTTTCTATCAAGAAGTGATATAAAAGGTTTTGAGATTCCCAGTAACAATTGGACATTGTATGAATATATACAACTTCTAGTTTTATGCAGTATATCAGTACCACAGTATATTGGTTGCTGGTGATAGTCCGAAAATTTTGATGAATTATATGGATACTAATCACCTAGCAATATCTGAGAAAAATATGATGCGTTACAAATGCATGTTCTGTGACGTTATTTGAATGTAGCTGTCCTGTACATGATGGAGTGAAGTAATTGTAACACCCTTAGCTGAAAATTACTAAAACTGGGATTCTATTTATAGTGGCATCATGAATTACTTCACCCAAACTACATTGAGCAAAAGTGTTTGGGCAATTCCATGATTAGTTACGTTACACTTTATGACAAACTTTACTCAACATTTGGCTCTTACATGAATATGCTTTGATATTATTTTTCTGTTTTGGTACTGTCAGTTCTCTAGACTGGCACCTACTTCACAACATCAAGCAAAATCATGAGACATGTTTCAGTAGGTAATAACAAAAACTTTAATTATGGTTAGTTACGTTACATAAAAAGGACATAAAAAAAAATGACAAGTCTTTGTCCTCAAAGTTTCCTCAACCTGTTTTCAACTGAAACAAACTGTGGTATTCATGCTATTTCTAGTGTCTTGATAAGTCATTTGATATATAACTTATTGATAAAACATTGTTAGTTATGTTACGGTTAGTTACGTTACAATTTGTCCATCCACACAAATTTGCGTTTTTCATGTCTTTTTCAGATTTAGTATGCATATGTGGGGCTTTATTACTTTCAAAACAATGAGAATAAGCTATTGGCATGGAAAAAACTGCAGAATAAATGATAATTTTTCATAAAACTGAGATTTAGTCACACTAGTCCCACATGTGGTATTTCATGTATGGTTCTGATTCTCCTAGAGGGGGCTGTTGAAGATGTAAAATTTAGAGTAGAAATGATGTCCCCATTGTTTCTTTATGATTCATACCCATTCAAACCATTAAAATGTAATACGATTCGAGATAGAGCAATTTATATAATTTGTGATTTGTCCAATAATACATGGAAATGCCCATTTGATGTTGAATCCCTGTGTTTCATTATTTCCTTTGTTTCAGCTGCATTTGAGGTGGCAGAGAAAACCCTGGTACATGACCTAATCTACGTATTCCAGGGAATCGATGGAAAAATGATCAAATATGATGCCACCAATGATGGCTTCAGAATTGATTCAGAGGTAAGGAAGTTGTTTAAAGACAGAGTACAGGATTTGCACGTCAGAAAACAGTAAAACGAATTAAATCAGCTCAAATCGTTCACAATGTGAAGATTAGTATAAATAAACACCTGTCATAGAATCTTTGGGTAGAATACATAGTTTTGGTGAAAATCTGGACGAAAAATTTACAGTGAAGTCGACGTGTCGGGCAGTTCCAAAATTGTCCGATCAGCCGTTAGCCGAAGGTCGCGCAGAGTTTAGCCGTTTAACCAATCAGTGTGCTCCGCTTGTCTTGCGACGGTACACATAACCGCGATTTGCAATTTGAGCTAAATTTAAACTCACGGAAAGAACAACATTCTGGTAACATGTCATTAGGTTTTTTCATAAAACAACAAATTCATGACGTATGGATCTCAAATTTTCAACACACCATTTGTAAATACTACACTACTGTTTGGTATTGATAATGAAGGGAAGTAATGGACTTGCAAATCCCTGACACAATCTTTAACTCATTGCTTAAGTATGCATGTACAGACTGTGTCTTGCTTAGCATGCTAATATGGGTTAATACATTTTCATACACAGACCACAACTTTTGTAGCAGTGAGGGGTTATTTGTGCATAATTCAAACCATACGGAATGTGTTAATTCTTTCGTGGTCATGTATTGGACCTCTACTCTGCCATATTAAGAATTGAGCTGCATTTATATTATACATCTTTTCTGTGCCTAACTTGGAAGCTTGTGATTAGGCATGTATGTGATTGTTATCAAACTTGCAAGCAGGATATCTGCACATGCTATTAAAGTGATAGGCTAACATTGTGGAGCTTCAATTTAAAAAAATTGTCAAACTTTGATATCTGAGCTACATAGTAGTGTTCAAATGGACAAATAAACACCCTAGAATACAAAAGTTTGGAAAGTAACACTGCCAATGGCAAGTTATACATGAATAAACAATAAAACTCGGGGTGAGTTTTATTAACCTAGGTGTACACACAGTCTATGGGAAAAAATGGGCAAGTGAATCTGGTCAACTTACGATTTTCACTTTTTTAAAGCACCAAATAATCATTTTGAAATACAATTTTTTCAGGGCTTCATTTTTAGACCTCATCAAAGACACTGGTAGCATTGGGAATCATGCGGCTCAGATTTTTTTTAACTGTGGTAAATGTTAGCCAATACTTTTAAAGACTACTTTAATTGTACAGTTTTATTATTGTAATTTTGATTGAAACATGTTATTGTGCCCTTCTGTGACAGTGACCTCGACATTAGCAATGCAGAACTGGTAATTCTCCCTTATTTTGCAGGAGGTACCCTGAAACTTCACCAATTTTCCAATATCCAGACAGGCAATTTTGAATATTTCTTTATCAAATGACATGTTTACCTATTGTTGTAAATTTAATCAATTTTATAATACTAATGATAATAATAAAGGACATTTATATTGCGCAGATGCTATGATAATACACTCTACTGCGCATATAAAATGCATGTAAATGTTATTACAAATCTCCCTGATCGCTACATGAATGTTGACAGCTTTGGCAACACAAAGTCATGAATTTAAGCATTTGTTACAATTGCGTGCTTTGATATGTAATCCCTATTATCATATTTTTTGTATTTATCTTCAGCTTGGAGTTCCGAGACCGTGTCGAGATCTCGTACATAAACTTGCCGAGTTGGGGTGGCTGTACTGCAAGGTTCGACGCTACATAGACACGAGGAATCAGGACAAAGCTTTTGGACTGGTCGGTCAGGTGAGAAAGTGTTTTGTAAAATTAGGTCATTTTACTTGTGATACATCTCCGCAACTAAATCAGCTGACAATATCATCTTTGTCGCTGAAGTGAAAATACCTTGTCTCAAATTTGACATTTGAGATTTGAACAGAAGATTACATACAAGCCTCATATTCACCAAATATTGATATACGCAGTCAACTCAGGTTGATGCTGTCATGCAGAAAACCATATTAACCACTGTTATCACTTGCACTTTATGTTTAAATCATAAATCCAAATACATGTACATAATAATTGTATGATCCCACATCATTTTCAAATTTATTTAAGCTTTCATTAACATTTTTGGGGTCATAAAGGTCAAAGGTGACTGGTCATTCTTAGTACTAATGCAGGCATTACTATAGGTAACAGGAAAGAAGAAAGAAACATTTGATGAAGTACCACAACATAGTTTGGCTCTTGGCTAAATTAGCTAAAAAAAGGACAAAGCCACACCCAACAACAAATATGCAAAATAAATAAGCAAACAATTTTCACTTGAATGAAATTTCACTATTACATCACATCTCATGTCTCCGAATAATCTCTTTCATTTAATAATGAACTTGTCCACCTTGGACTATTTAACATAATGTCAGAAATGAGAACTTTAGTATTTGTTCCTATGTTCATTGTATGAATACCGGTAACCAGCGATAGCCTGGTGGTATTGTCGCAGCCCGGAGAGCTGTAGATGACAGGTTTGAGTCCCACTGGTTCATTTTTATGCCTCCGTAACGAAGTTGCCGGAGGCATCATGTTTTCGGGTTGTCTGTCTGTGCGTCCATCCGTCCGTTACTGGTTCTAGTTACCGCGATGACTTAAGAACCGCTGATCGCATTTTGATGTAACTAGGACCAAGTATGAACTATGAGGTAACAATGAACTGATTAGATTTTGAAGTTGAAAGGTCAAAGGTCACAGGGCCTAAAACGTGTGATATTTGCTTTTTACCGCGATAACTTAAGAATGACTGGCCGGATTTTAATGTAACTTGGGTGAAGTATGTAGTATAGGGCACCGATGAACTGATTAGATTTTGGAGTTCAAAGGTCAAAGGTCACGAAGCCTAATACATGTCTGATTTGGGCTCGTTACCACAATAAATTGAGAACAGCTATGGGATTTTGATGTAACTTGGGTGAGGTGAGGTATGTATTATAAGGCAACAAGGAAATGATTAGATTTTAGAGGTCAAAGGTCACGAGGCCCCATACCTGTTATCTTTTACGCAATAACTTAAGAATGGCTTATCGGATTTTAATGAAACTTTCTTAGAATATGTATTGTAAGGCACTGATGAACTGATGAGATTTCGGAGGTGATAGTTGAAAGGTCAAAGGTCACAAGGCTTCCTACATGTCTGATTTGGGCTTGTTACCATAACTCAAGAGCGTTTTACCGGATATCAATGTAACTTGGTTCAAGTATTTAGTATGAAGCACAGATTAACTGATAATATTGCAGAGTTGAAAGGTCACGAGGCCACATACATATCTTATTTGGACTCAGTCTTACCATTATAACTCATGAATCGCTCGTCGAATTTTAACGTGACTTGGGTCAAGAATGCAGTATGAGGCCCCGATAAAGTAATTATACAGCGTCTGACACCTGAAAGAAGGCTAACATGCGATTGTTAATTTCTTCAAATCATCCACAAAATGTCATTGGTGATTATTATCATGGGTTAGACATTCTTTTTCCAACAAAATGATACCATAATCATTAATTTTGATTGAGATGTTTGATCTTTAGGCTATTTTTGTGAGGCCAATGTATTTCCTAAATTCGCTATTTTTAAACTCCAGCGATCATCAGAACACCGAAATATTCTTGCGTTACGGTGTTGCCATAGAATAAGCACCGTCGAGACAAAGGGCAGGAATGCCCTCGCTTTGATATGGAAGACCGATGGTGAGCTACATACTCCATTGTCATCGCAGTTTGTCTGGTATTGGCATGCGAGACGTGGAGATTATCTCGTGTTTGAATGACGCCGCTGAAGAAAAATTTGTAAATTTGGAAAACGACATTTGCCTCAGAAAAATGGCCGCAGGATCCAAACGAATTACTCAAAATCAATGATCACGTATCATATTGTTGGAAAGAGGAATGTTCTACCTGCTGAAACAAAAACCAATGACATATTGCAGATGATGCCAAAGAAATTTAGCGATCACAGTTGTAGCATTTTTTCTGGGCACCCTGTATTTCGGAGTTAAAGGTCATAGGTCAAGTGTCACAAGGGTTATACAAACCTCATTTGCGTCTATTACCAAGGTAACTTACAAATTTCTGATCAAATGGGTACATGCATGCATAAGGCTTTTCAATCTAAATTAGGTGGTAGTGCTGAATGCGAGGCATAACCATCGACTGTGTTGCAGTCGAACTGCTCAGCGTTTCTGAACATGATTGTTAAAAAATATTAATAATAATATAATAATAATACAAAGAGTGACATATGAAGAATCTAATACATCACTTTTCTCTTGTTTGCTTTATTTTTAACTCATAACTGTAGAGTTTCTGTGCAGCATTACAGCAAGAACTGACAGAGTACTACAGATTGTTAGCTGTTCTGGAGGCACAGGTAAATTTGTTTCTCATACAAGTATGATAACATTTAAAGACATTGAATCATGATTGTTAACAAGTGTAAGTGATGGAACTTTACACGAAATAGACATTATTCGGTCAATTTTTCAATTCACCATTATCAGATTTTTATTAAAAAATATTTAATATGAAATCCAAAGAATCTTTACTTGAAATTCTGTGACATAGTTGGGATAAGTTGAAAATGCCTCAGAAATCGAGTGAGTTGAAATACATACCATTATATACATGGGATAGAAAGTACATGACATCTCCAGGCTCGCATAATTTTTCTTGAATTTATATAAAATTATTTATCGGTATTAAATTGTGAGTGTGACCCTGATAGAAACTGAAATAATAAAAAGCTACACATATTTTACTATCAGAGCATTTTTTATAAAGATTATAAAATAAAGAAAATATGGTTGACAGTGTAATTTTCACTGCAGAAACCTCAAAATAGTTTACTCGATTTTGGTATTATTGTATCCTAACCTGTTGGAGACTAAGTATGAAATATTTTGTGTTGGGGTCCATGGAAAATGTGTGTTATAGTGAAATGAAAATCGTCGGGTAAATTGAGGACAACATGTACTTCCAATTATGTCAATTACTTATTACATTTAACAGCAATTTCTCACAGACGTATCAGTAAATTTTGATCAACATTTTCTGCAACTATTCTATACAAATGTGATGATTGGATTTGGCCAAATTGCACAGTGTGAGGTCGACATTAACAGGTCTTGAATGGAATATATTCTCTCCACCATGCAGCAGCAACAAGAACAGGATGCTGGTCTGGAGGAGGGGTCACCCAGCAACTTGACCCTATTCCGTCTCAACGTCTGGACGTTTGACCCCCTCCATAGAATGAAACAACTGGCCATTCTTGTGGATGGCTGTGCAGGTTAGTCTAGCATTTACATCTCTTTGGTTGCCTGGGATAGGCTGCAAACTCCCCTGGTATGAAAAACTGTAATGATAATATATTGGAGATTATTAACTAATTAATACCCATTAATAAAATGGGTACCTGGTAGGATGAGAAAGAATTCATTTGACTGGCTTGATGCCAATAGCTATCTTTCCAAAGCAAAGCTGAGGAAAGATTGTGTATACATTCTTATCACCAAGGAAGTGGTAATATGTCTCATCACCTGAAACCAAAAGGTGATTATTTCCTTCATATTCTACTTCTGACACTATCTAAATAAAGAAAAAGCATGTATATTTCTCTACAAAAAAGACATATGGGCTGAATTCACATAAGAATTTTAAGCCACGGGTGTATATATGGTTTAAAACATCAACCCACTCTAGCTGCATGCATGTTCATTAGTGTATGCTGCTATGGAAAAGTACTATCCCAAAAGTACTATCTATATGGTGCAACGCAATTTCAGTGCACATGTACTCAAAAAAATATTGATGACGAGTTGTGACTCTAAGGACTGAAGAGATCAGCAAAATGCAGAAGTACTATCACCATCGATTGGAACAAACTTTTTCCTCTTGGACGATCCATGGAGCAAAACTATAATTTTTCTTGTCATATACTCTTGACATATTCTACAGCAAGATTCTTAGTATGTGGAATATAATACCTGTACCAAACATATACCGGCGTGATGGTCTGGTGGTTAGAGCATCCGCCTCATGTCCGGAAGGTTGCGGGTTCAAGCCCCGGCCGGCCGGGTCATATCAAAGACTTTTAAAATGATGATCCATAGGGCAAAACTAAAATTTATCATGTCATTAACTCTTGACCAATCCTACATCAAGATTCTTAGTATGTGGAATATAATACCAATCATATACTGGCGTGATGGTATAGTGGTTATAGCGTCTGCCTCATGTCTGGAAGGTCGCATGTACGAGCCCCCGGTTGGGTCATACCAAAGACTTTTAAGAATGGTACCTTCTGTATTCTATCCAGGCGCTCGGCATTACAGAACTTAGTAGTGTTGCACGACTCCAGTATTTTTGGGGGTCGACTAGTCGCTGATCAAAAGTCGAGACTATGACTATTTGCCGACTCTTGGCATTCGGTTCTGTTGGTATGATCAATAGGTATAAAGAAGCACACTTCAGCCTATACAATGGCTGTTCAGTGCCCTCTTGTAACAATTTTAGTGATTTTTATGCAAAAGGAGTCCATTGTTTTCCAATTCCCAATTTCATTACCAGTGATTATGGTAAGTTCATTTCCTGTTTCACCTGTGATTACGATCATTCAAAAATTGACTACCATAGTCCCACACATTGTCATCAATGTTTTGACTGGTTTATATGGCATACATGTGTGATTACGTGGAGTCGATTCTGGCATTTCTAAAGTCGGAGTCACGACTCCGACTTTTGGTGACTTAGTCGTGCAACACTAGAACTTAGAAGGGTAAAAGTTACATTTATGCTATGCAGGGCCCGCTGGTACAGCAGTCTCTTTGACTTATGTGGCTACCCTGGGTAAATAAGACATTATTATTATTATTATTACCTCTTCTCTCCTCTCAGATAAAAAGGGAGGTGCCCTTGCGTCAGCCATCCATTCCTACACCCTCCACGGTGACCCATCCACCAGGCAACTGGTCAAACACATCCTACGGCTAGTAGCCTTCCCCATCAGGACCATGCTGGACAAGTGGATCTTTGATGGGCAACTGGAGGACAAATACCATGAGGTAGGGGCAACTACTTAAAGGCACAGAATCTCATTTGCACCCATCCCACAGTACAGCAAATGATCATTCATGCTCTTAGGCTATTGATGAAGGACATGTCTGTGAAATCTGAGGATCAGTAATTTACCTAGAATTTAAAAGTGCTGAAAAAAACCAGTGGCTCTTTATTGTGCATCCTCTGCTAGGATTTTGTGTTTCTACCAGACAAAAATTCAACTAACAGTGTGACGGTCACTGCAGTTCCACTAAAACTGAGTTTATAGCTCCTATACTTTGCCAAAGGTTCTCAGATAGTATTTTCTTCTACATGCTAGTGTATTTGCACAATTTTAATTTCTAGGCATGCAAAAGAAATTCTCTGCCTTTAATCCCCTCTGTAGGCCTACGGTCAAAGGTTTTACGTGTGCAGTTCCAACAGGTCGCATTCCATGCTCTTTGGTGTTCTGAAAGTCAAATTGCATGTTCTTTGGTGAAACCAACACAAACAACATGAAAAATGGGGAATTGTTATACATGATTCACATTACGTCTGTCCTCCAGGACTTGTATGGACCGGGGAATTTCTCGAAAACCAGGGAATTTAAAAGTACTTTTTCCAAAAGCAAAAAGTCAAGGAATTCATTAATTTCTTCTGGAAAGTCAGGGAATTTAGTCATTCAAGATATTTTCAAAATGACCCTAGCAATATTTGCGGAAATAAAGTTTGTAGGAGGTATTTTTACATGCTATAAAATGTGAAAATGTTCATGGAATTTGAACAGTTTTCTGCTCTGGAAAGTGAGGGAATTTTGATGTATGAACCTTGATCCTCATTCTGCATAATTATGGTACTTACAAAATATATGTATCAAACAAGTATTCCTTGTAATCTGTGGTAAGCAAAGGACAGCTTCTTTTTGTTTTTAATTTCACTTTTCTTTTTTAGTGGTATGTTACTTTTGATAGTGAAATTCTGTGTGTGTTTTTGTTTTGTTTTCTGTAACACTGAAATCGTATGGCCTTCATTAATCCTTTTCCCCTTCATTATCAGTTCTTTGTTGCAGCTGACCCCACTGTGAAGGAAGACAAACTGTGGCACGAAAAATATGCCTTACGCAAGTCCATGGTTCCCTCATTTATCAGCATGGAACAGGCTAGAAAGGTAGGTGTATTTTGTTGCATTGGTGAATTAGAGATAAACTGTTGTACTGAAAGATGTTGGAAAACTTCCACCAGAGTTCCTTATTTCCTTGGTTTCCAGGATACAAGAGATTACATTTGCAGTTTAATAAATGAAAAAGTACTCAAATGGAGACTAGTGAGTTTGCTCAGTTGGTAGAGCATCCATTGTTCAATTGGGAGATTGTAAGTTGGACTCACGAATGGGTCATACCATTATAAAAATAGTACCAAGAGCCTCTAGCCTGGTGCTCAGAATATCTGGATGGGGTAGGGAAATTAAATGCATGGGACTACCAGAGGACTAACCCCTTACGTTAACTGCCTTGTGTAGCCAGGTGGCCTATGGTCACAGAAACTGAGATTTGCACTGCCCGTTGCTCCACTACAGGAGCGGAGCAGTGACAGAATCTATAAACACCTCATGGAGCAAATATTTGTAGGATTGACAGTACAAACTAGGGGATATTTTCATCATTGGCTTGGCATTGAAATATTCACAGTTAACATTTTCCCTCATATACTTTGCTGTGTTAAAGTTTTCTGTGTGAATGAATGTGTAGAGTTTTTTTTTTTTTACAAAATGGGAGTATTCTGCTGTTTTCAACCACTTTGTTCTATACTAAAGTGTTATGTTCAGGGGATTGTATTTGTCTGCTCTGCGTATAAAACTGGCATTCCCCAAATTCAAACCACATTTCGGAAGAAGTATTACAAGTTAGCAGGTGTGCTGATTCGCACGCCACTTTATGAAACAAATAATTCACAGTCTTAGTTTGTGCATTAGTCGTTCACTTTAAAATGGTTCAAAACCCATTTGGCTACACGTTGTGAGTTTCAAATCATTATGAAGTGAACTTGTATTGTTCATTTTCACTAACACACATTGGACAGTGCATTATTTGTAGATTTTCATGAACTTGAAGTATGTCAGTAAACTGGTCTTAACAACTTCTCACCCCAACTACCTGTGTTCTATCTCTCTATAGATAATGTCGATAGGTAAAGCCATCAATTTCCTGCGGCAGGTCTGTAAAGACCACACCCCCATCAAGGGCAAGTCGGTCGTCGTGACAACACCTAGCAACAAGTATGAGAATAGTGAGTATATGGAAGACCATTAGTTTGTCCAGACATCTATTATGTGGACAAAGACAAACACAAGATACATATAAAATTGATTTATTTTTCTGTTATTTTGTGACTGTCTTCTTATTTGCAATATCACCAAATAATAACAGCATCCTTTTCTCTTGTAGATCTTATGGTTGGTCTTAGGAGTGTGAATACTAATAATGCCCATTACTTGGAATTTTTTTTGAATATGCTCACTTGCAAGATACAATTACCTTTACTAACAAAATACAATTGAATAACGAAAGTATTTTCCTAATATCTTTGCATATCCAGAGAAACTAGAATATCATTGCCCATTGCTTGTTTGAATCTTCCTGTTTGTATTTTTGTTTGGAAGAATTCCCAAATGATTTACTCATTTATTCAGATATTCAATATCTATTAAAGTAGTATTTCATCAAAACTGAAATGTAGTTTAGGCCGATGAGACAACTTTTTCATCAATCTTTCGCAAAGTGTGTATTGTCATGATGGACATCACTAAACAACATCAAACCGACTGAAAATTGTTTATAGTCACTTGTGGTTTATAAATTTTCCGAGAATAGATATCCCTATGTACATTTCCTATGGCAAAAAAGTTGGGGGACCCCTGGCTTTTCCATTGTTGAGCAATTTCTTTAAAAATGAAAGTGTTTCAGAGCATGTGATTTTCAGGGCATAAATAGATGATATAGGTCTATCTAAAAAACAAAGCAGAAATTTCATTTTTCATCATTTACCAAACTATGCTTGGGCTTCAATGTATTCATTTGTTCATGTACTGTATACGCTGAATATTTCGCGGTGGTTTTATTTTCGCGAATTTCGCGACTTACTCAACGCGAAAATTTTCACTTCCTGATTTTTCTGTACAAAGTGAATGTAAATACAATAAAATCGTGAAAATATACACTCGCGGATTCCCCGTCTTGAAACAAAATCGTGAAAATATATGGACGAGAAATATATGGCGTTATACAGTATTTATTTATTCATGAATTCATTTATTCATGAATTCATTTATTCATGAATTCATTTATTCATGTAATCATTTATTCATGTATTTATTTATTCATATATTCATATATTCATTTGTTCACATATTTATATATTTATTTCTTCATGTATTAATTTGTTTGTGTATCCTGTTTCCAGCTGAGATGCTGCTCCAGCAAGACATGGACGGTTCCTTCCAGCAGGTGATTGATGTGGAATACCGAGACACCAGCAAGAGGCTGCTACACATCCTGACCACAGAATTCAAATTTCTGGATCACTTGAAGGTAGAACAAGACGTGAGCTTACTATTGTTTATATATATGTGTATATACCAGTATTGTTGTTCTCCTGGATCTAAAGGTGCTGTAGGGCCCATTATCAAAGCTTTGCATTGACCTTTGGTAAATTTAGTATTGGCCTTGGCCTTCACCTTAACCCCTGTGGGGATGATGGGCTTGTACAGAAGCGCAGTACATCACACACCTAAAGATGATTTTTCTCCATCTATATTGATAAAAAATATGTATTTTATGTTACAGAAGCATTCATGCAACATAACTTTTAGTTTGAGTGAAAAGGTTATCATATTTTCTGGGCTTCTGTGGAAGAAATTTGTCCCTGAATGTGTGATTTACTGGGCTTCTGTACAAGCCCGTCATCCTCAAAGGGTTAAGGATTTGAATCTTTGCTTTGTCCTTGTGGAGCAAAGCCTTGGTCTTGGCCTAGGGTGTGTACTGTGTAGGCCCTGATCTTGAGGGTTGTGGTCTTGACTACAATGTGGAAGTGTATAGTATAGCCACAAATTATTTGAACACAGTGAAATTGTTTGAATGAATTAAAATGAAACAGATAAAAAAATAAATGAAATAATTTGTGTTAAGCAAAAAGTCATATTACTTCTGGAGAAGGTTCTGAATGATTTTGTCTTATATAATTTTTCTTGTTTTGTTGAATATTACATTCATTTCAGACAAATGTTTTTATGCCCGTTAGGGAGCCGGAGGCATTATGTTTTCGGGTTGTCCGTCCGTGTGTCCGTGCGTCCGCACTTCTTGTGAACAAGATTACTCAAGTACCGCCTGAGGGATTTTAATTAAACCTGGACCAAGGATGGACCACTAGGCAAGGATGAATTGATTAGATTTTGGGACAAATCCGTCAAGGGTCAAAGGTCAATGAACTTTGTCCTAAAATGTCATTTTCTGCTTATAACTCGAGTTAGGAGTGCTCACTGTTGATTAAATTTGGTAGTTAGGTTAAAAACAAAAGACAAATATTTTGGTAGAGTCACAGGGGTCACAGGTCAAGGTCAAGGGTCAGAGGTCAATGAACTTTGTCCCAAAAATATCATTTTCTGCCTATAACTTCAGTTAGGAGTGTTCACTATTGATGTAATTTGGTGGTTAGGTTCAAAACCAAAAGACAAATATTTTGGTAGAGTCACAGGGGTCAAAGGTCAATGACCTTTGTGGAAACGTCATTTTCTGCCTATAACCTCAGTTAAGAGTGCTCACAGTTGATGTAATTTGGTGGTTAAGTTCAAAACCAAAAGACAAATATTTTGGCAAAGTCACAGGGTCAAAGGTCAATGAACTTTGTGCCAAACCTATAACTTCAGTTACGAGTGCTAACTGTTGATATAATTAGGTTGTTAGCTGCTACATATTGGGCGCCTGGGCGGAAGCATACCCATTGACTGCGCGCAGTCAAACTTCTCTAGTTTAAATTATTTCATTTGTCTCTCTCTGTATTTTAGATCGTAACTGCTGATCTATGATTTCAACAAACATGTCAGAAAAAATGAACCAGGTTTCAAACCCGCGTCTACAGCTATCCGGGCTGCGACAATACCACCAGGACATACCTCGGTTAACGGCAGTTGACGACAGGATCGACCGATTGGAACAAATACCAACAAGCTCACAAATTCCTGACATTTGTCATGTGAAATAGTCCATCAGGGGCACATTTTATTATATTTGAGCGCTATTGTTATTAGAGCTTTGGTATTTGTTCCTCGTCGTTGGTGTCAATGCCGTTAACCAGTATGCGCCTGTGTACTTGTCCGCTGGCCGCGCATAGCCTGTAGACGCGGTTCCGAAACCTGGTTAATTCTTTCTGACATGTATTGTCTGAAAATCATAGGATGCAGCCCAGTTCGCGATCTTAAAATACACGAAGAGCAGACAAATCAAATTAATTTATTACATGCATTTCACCCTCTGAATAATAGTAAGCTCTGAAGCTGAAAAAATGCACTTTGATAAAACACCAAAACTTCTACCATGGTCTAGTACATGTTAGAAAAGATTAAATTTAAAAGGGGGAGCCCATTCCAATTAACCCCTCGGGGGCCACAGGAGGTCAATGGAACTGTTTTTTGCTAAAAATTCCTACGCTGGTTGGGCCAATACTGTAAGATAAATATTTGATAAAACCGATTCTTTTACCATAATATGTGGGTCACATTAAAGCATACATTAAATTGTTCTATAAGACGAAACCCACATTTAATTTGCTCTGGTGAGATCTTCATGGCACATTTGGGGCAAAACACATTTTTATGATTTTTTCTTAAATCTTAAATTAGCATAATCACCAAATTACTGTTAGAAAATCATAGACCCCAACAGATCTTCAAACTTCTGGAAAGCCTGCCCTTTATCATACTGTTGATATTGTGTGTAAAAATCCAAAAGTATTTGCAGTTTTAACGAAATAATTACAGCCGATTAAAAGTATAGTAGAGTAGTATCAGCTACTAATGGCATTTTGTGTACATACCGTTTCACCACAGGCCAGTAACTATGCAATAAATGCGTATTGGGTTGCACATGTGGCAGCGCCGACATTGTGCCCTATCTCGTAATCAATTTCCGGGAGCGAGAAATGATTTATCAAACATTTTGTGCTGATAAGTTGATAACATAATTATTTCATCTGTAAATCTTCCTACCCACTCGCTCTAGAGCATGCGTTTGGCCGCAACAGGCGAGTCAACACAAGCTGATATACGACAAAAAGTGAATACCATGTACAGAAACAATCTTAATCAAGATCGTTATCAAACACAGAAAATTGTAGCTTTTTGATGATCTGTGGAGCTCACCAAATACTACACCATCCATCTTCTGTTGGAATATCAATAGTGACCAATGCACCGAATGGATTTTCGTTTACAAGGATGATGCACGAAATCAAACTGATTTCCTAGAACAAAACGAAGATACAGTAATAATATGATCTTCTGTAACACGTAAATGGATCAATTAACCTTAGATCTTACTTCCAGAGAAAACCAACCTTACAGACATTCAAAACTAAGAAGAAGAGAAATTTGATGCGAAATACGGCTAAATTTATTGATACAAGATAAGATGCATAATCATGCTAAGTGCAAAAGGTAAAAATATTGGACAAACAGTTTACCATGTTTACAAGTAATTAGAATCAATTGAATTAAGGCCCAAAAGCATTGAATTAGTGAGAAAAAACATTGTGTTCACGGTAGTGAAACGTAATCCACAGGGATCTTTATGGACCTCCAAAAGCATTTTTTTTTTAATCACATAAACATGATAGAAATTTAGCATTGTCTTGCATTTCCTATAGGCCTAATTACGACATACATTTCTGATTTGACACCGTTGTGTGTATAGCGTGACAAAAATAATGCTAGACAAAATTAAACTTGTGAGATGTACTATTTCTAAACATTATGTTTTGTTATTGCAAATTATCTTGGTAGTGGATGATGGCTATAAGGACCCCTCAAACAACTACGAAAGTGATAAAACCAACATGGAAATGTATACCCAAAGATTGAAAATCATAGTCATTGGAGGCAGGACACGTTCACCTAACTCTGCAATTGCCTCAAATACGGTACAGTTTGTCGATACAGCCCTGAAAATTTGCTCGTCACGTGTGAAATGAAAACCCTTAAAGACATTGTTTATCTCGAAACTGATAGATCCAAACTATGTAGATTTATCATTCCGAGAATATGTACTCATAAAGGGTATAATTATATTGAGTGTTAACTTACTAAGTTCTGAATGAAGAATACAAAAAGGGAAAAATATGATGCAATTGGAACACGGCTACGTATGACCTCCAGAAAATATAAATTAATTGAGGGAGAAATTTAAATGACCTGGCCCTGTACCGAATACAAGACGTGAAATATTATTCAATTGCAATTTATTTCTTTACTTTCATATCAAGTAAATGTTATCAAAAGCTCATTTGCAATATACTTGTTATTATATTATTATTATATTATAGTAATTGGCTGCGATATTACATTTCCTTGAACTTGTTTATTCACAACGTGCTATCACGTGCGGTTTCTCCATTTATTTTCTCTTTTTACATGTTACTTGAGACAGGAAACTGAATATGCCGATGTAGAATTGACTCAACATTAAATGAGATTCTGCTGTGGGTTACTGCTAATATTACAACCATCAAACCTATCTTCGAAATACCCGTAATACACTCTTAAAACGGAAATGTTATTTCATTATCTAAAAGGGCCGAGGAGTGCCCACATTCTACAATACTTTCTAGATGTTATATCCAACCTTTCATCGAGGTGAATTCAACATTTGTAGTGTCTGATCCAGCAGGCTAAAGGTTAGATACAACATGCAGAAAGTGTGGTCACTCCTAGGCCCTTTAAAATGTTGAGATAGCATTTCAGTTTTTAGAGTGTATAAAACAAGACAATAATTGTTAAACAAATGTCATTTGATACTCATATTCTAAAATAATATCAAATGTTCCTGGAAACGATCCTTGAACCAAATTGACTACG